>JAATLQ010027215.1:4232-14930 GCA_013421005.1 Heliconius erato x Heliconius himera
TCCATATACTCCAGAGCAAAATGGAGTTGCAGAACGCATGAACAGGACATTGGTTGAAAAAGCTAAGTGCTTGTTAATTAACGCCAAATTATCTAAAGGATACTGGGCTGAATCTGTACACACTGCTGCTTATCTCATCAATAGATCTCCAATTAAGTCACTGAACTTCAAGACACCAGAAGAAATGTGGTCCGGAAGCAAACCAAATATAAGTCACTTAAGAATATTTGGGTGTGAAGTAATGATTCATCTTCCAAAAGAAAAAAGAAGAAAGTGGGACCCAAAAGCACAAAAAGCAATGTTTATTGGCTATTGTGATAATACTAAAGGATTCAGATTTATTATTCCTGGCACCAAAACAGTAATCAAAAGTAGAGATGCAGTTAGAAACTACTGTAGAGAGAAATTATGTTTCAGAGGTATTGATACAGGACAGCACAATGTGTCACTCATTATCCGAACCAACTGATGATCACACATTTGAGAGCTCTAATGACACATTACAATCTGCTAATACTGACTCTGATCAAGATCAAGGTACTGACAGTGACTACTCACTCACCAGACCAAAAGTTTGAAATACCCTCTCACTCCAATATAACACTAAGACCAAGAAATAGAGAATTATTTTCAAAACAAAAAGATGATCAAGAAAAAGGTTACTTGTGCTATAGTGAAGATATTCCTGTACCGCTGAACTATAGTGAGGCGATCTCATCACCTGATTCTGAAAAATGGAAATGTTCAATAGAAAAGGAACTAGAATCACATAAGTAAAATGGAACTTGGGTATTGGTAGAAAAGCCTAAAGATGCGAAGCCAATTGGATGCAAATGGGTTTTTCGAGTCAAAGATGAACCAACGGGCCCTCGTTACAAAGCTCGTCTGTGTGCAAAAGCCTATGCACAAAAAGAGGGCATTGATTATGATGAAACTTTTTCGCCAACAGTCAGGTATGACTCTATTAGAGTTTTATTGTCCATTGCAGCTCAACAAAAGTTAGAAATAATTCAATTTGATGTAACTACTGCTTTTCTGTATGGGGAGCTAAAGGAAAACATCCTGATGACAGCACCTGAGGGACTAGACTACGACCCTAATAAGGTATGTAAGCTTGTAAAATCATTATATGGGTTAAAACAGGCACCCAGGTGCTGGAACACTAAATTCAGCTCAGTTCTCAATAAGTTTGGTTTTGAGAAAAGCAATGCAGATCAGTGTGTTTATATAGGAACAATAAATGGCTTCAAATGTTACCTGTGCCTGTATGTTGATGATGGACTTCTGTTCTGTAAAAGTAAATCTGCAATAATGGAAGTAATTAGTGAGTTGCAAATGAACTTTGAAATAAAAATATACTCTGTGCCAACTAACTTTGTTGGGATGCAAATTGAAAAGCACAATAATTTTATTTTTATTCATCAGCCCAAATACATTGATCAGTTGCTAAAGAAATTCAACATGCAGGATGCTAACCCTAACTATGTACCTGCTGATCCAAATGTGAAGTTGCAGAAGCCTGAGAATGCACTGAAGAAAGATTATCCTTACCGAGAAGCAGTTGGATCACTTGTACATGCAGCAACGGTGAGCAGACCTGATATAATGCTTGCTGTAAACCAGGTTCCTATGATGAATTCCACTGGATCGCTGTAAAGAAAATATTAAAATACCTGAAAGAGACAAAAAGTTATGGGTTATGCTATACATCTAACTGTGACAGTATGGATTTAATTGGATACAGCGATTCAGATTTTGCTAATGACTTGGAAAAGAGACGCTCAACAACTGGCTATGTTTTTCTCAAAAGTGGAGCAGCTGTCACTTGGTCATCACAACGTCAGCCTACTGTGGCCTTATCCACGACGGAAGCCGAATTCATGGCTGCTTGTGCTGCAACTAAAGAGGCTACGTGGCTTAGACAGTTACTCAGTGATTTAGGCGTATTTAGACAAAAATCTGTGTGAATAAACATTGACAATCAGAGTGAAATAAATGTGATTAAAAACAGTGAATTTCATAAGCGATGTAAACATATAGATGTTAAGTATAACTTTATAAAAGAAAAATATTATGATAATATAATTAGTCTGAACTATGTACACACTAATAATCAGTATGCTGATATGTTTACTAAAGCCTTGTCTAAAGACAAATTTATATTTATGAGAAATAGTATTGGAATGTCAAAACTTGTAAATTAATTTGTATGTGTGCTGTAGAGTATTAAATTGATTACATTATTTAATAGTCTACTAAACTTTTATTAAACTTTTGTTACTATGTAAGACTGATGAAGGGCTTGAATTTGGTAGGAGTGTTAAAATATTAGTTTCTATATTGTGTCTATGATACTAAGTAATATAGTCTGTGGTGTAAATTCGCGCCTTTTCAATATTTTTTGTCTCTTCTAATATACTCTATGGGCATCATTAAAAGACAGTTGTTGTACTATAAAACTCTTATTTATTTTCAAGTAAATTCCACTTAATCCAATAACTCTAACAGATTTTAATAGTAGTATAGAGAATATTGTATATTATTTGATTGAAATAAAGGTTTTAGTAACATTGTATTTTTTTTTTATTTTATATCAGATGTAAATTGAAATGTACATGAAGTATATCTTTTTTATTTGATATTTTAAATTTGAGTTTTTTTAAAACAACGAGATATTAAAGAAAATATGGCTTTGAAGATAAATTACAGTAACTTATTCTCTTTTTAATTTACTCAATGACAATATTTATCTTAATTTTTCTCATCAATTGTGTTTAAAAAAGAGTATCTTATATTGTTATAGTATATATGAGTAAATATCCCCAGATCGAGGGGCACTACGGCGGCGTGCGCGTGGTGTGCGAGGGGCGCGGCTCGCAGCTGTACGTGGGCACCACCCGCAACTGCATACTGCACGGGGACCTGCAGCTGGGATTTGTACCTGCTGTATTAGGTTAGTTACAAATAAAAACAACTTCACGCTTTTCCGCCATAGCAGAATAGCTAAAGAGAACCTAGTGTAAAGACACTCAGATCTTCACACATTACCCAGTTTTCGAAACATGCGTGGAGTCATTCCTGTATATATATAATAAAGCGAGACAATAAGGTAGAGCGGAAAAAACAGATATTTTTATGTCATTTAGACAAAGTATCATTAAGATTTCTATACATCATTTGTGATTTTTTACCACTTCTAACTCTATAAATGAAAGGTTTAAAAAATATATGGAAAAAAGTTTTACAATATCAATCAATGTCCGATTTTTGTTTTTTTAATCAATAAAAAATTATACTTCATTTAAACAAATAATAATTACATAATTAAAAAAAATACAAATTATAAAATATTATCATAATATACCTACCAATTGGAATAAGGTTTTTATAGTCTTATACACATGAGGATGAGGAGGTACACAATTTTTAAGGCAAATACACTGCAAAACTTTTGTCTCTTATTATTACTATACTTGATTCATTATGGCAAGACAAAAAATATTAACAAAAAAAATCTGTTTCTCAAACTTTATTGTATTTTTTTATTTATATTTAATTTATTTAACGTGGAGTTTTCTATATATAGCATTATTGCTTGTTGTGCTTGAATGTTATATATAAAATATCTTTGTATAAAATAAGAATAGCAAAAAATAAAATGAAAATGTACAAGTTTTACTAAAAGTTACTTAACTATTAGGATAATAAATCTTAATATATCTATTATTCAATTATTTATCAGAATTCGGAGGATTCTAAGGAACTGTCTTTAACATTAATGACGAAACGGTCAACCACATTATCTATTAAATTAATTTTATTTTTCATCTTGTGCTCTTCTTTTATCACTTGGTAAAGACCAAGCTTCTACTGTTGTATTTTTATTAGAACAATAATGTTCTAATATAAATATTAATTACGAGATATAATTTATTTTTATAGTACTAAAATGTGTCTGAAGTTTGAGAAGAAGTTGATTTTTAGGAGTTTTTACATGTACATGACATATTTAAGAAATATTATTGAAAATAAAAAAAAACCGAGTCCATACCAACATTTTTAAATTTTAAGTTAAAATATTCTCGGCTTTAAATATAAAAACAATCTTTATTTTTATTATTGTTGTTTTACTTGCTACTTTTCGTTCGTTTATTTTAACTTAATTTCTTTTTATTTACTATATATACAGAGTACAGTTTTATAAAATTTGAAAATATAAATATTTAAATTATATTTCGATAATAATAAGATATTTTAAAAAAAATTTTTTCGAAAATAATAAGAATTTTGTAAAAGAAAATTCTCCCCGCTTTACTGGTATTCCATTTCAATTATAAGATAATATTATAATAAATTTTATGGCTATTTATAGTGTTATTAGCGAATTAATACTTAAAATATATTTTTTTAATTAATATAATAAAAGAACCTTTTTTTGACATGTTTACCTTTTATGTCATGCTTTCGTGAATCGAGTATAGTAATCCGAAGTATAGTACGGTCGATGAGTCGTGGCCGCCCTGAAGTAAGGCTTTGTCTTATAGCACATTGTACACTTGAGAAGAAAGAAGAAAGTAATCAAAACTAAGGAAAAAACATAAAATCAAATCTGCGCAGCTATCTACAGCTAACTTCAGGGCGGTTATGACTCCGAGTCTGTAGTGTATTGATATATTTTTAATTTAACCTAATTGTGTATACTAAGGTTACAATACTCTATAAACAACATTTAATTTAAGTTATATTATAAAAGAGCAACTGTTAAGTTCATTCAACAGAACTTCCTGAAAGATGGTAGCTTCCTGTAGTCCTGACACTACTGACATTTTTATAATGTTCTAATTAAATGAAGAATATTTAGATTTTGACATAAGACTATCAAGCCAACAAATGTTCCAATATGATCTATAAGCGTTGCTCCCAACAGGCCACGTGGACGAGGTGTGGGGCCTGGCCACGCACCCGTCGCTGCCGCAGTTCGTGTCGGCGGGCTGGGACCGCCTGCTGCAGCTGTGGGACGGACTCAGCCACTCCACTGTGTGGAGTAAGGACATTGAAGTGTGTTGGCCTTTTTAAATACTTATTATAGATGTGGATGTCGATTTGGATGCTAGTGGGAAAAAGTATAAAATTAATATTTCTTAGTTTTTTATTATTTTAGAGTTCTTAAACTGTTTTTTAATGTTCTAATAAATAAAAAATATATTATATATTTGTCTAAAATTTAATTCAAAGATTTTCTTTTGTTGAACCACATTTCCTCAATACGTGCAGGAGCGCGCGCAGTGCTGCGCGTGGAGCGCGGACGGGGAGGCCATCGCGGTGGGCTGCGTGGCGGGGCGCTGCCTCGTGTTCGCGCCCGCCACGCGCGAGCTGCGCGCCTCCACGCAGGACGGGTAAGACACTCATTTTTTACATACTCATTCATCAAATTATAAGCTATCACTTCCAAAAACTATATAAATTTATTGTGGGTATATATTGTTGGACACTATATAGTTAAAAGCTAATAAACGATATTTTGGAATAATACATACTTTTCATTAAGGACAAACATGACACGTGTCAGTGTGTGCACGCCACGTCTCCCTCAACACTTTTAAAAGAAAAATAAACTTAACTTAACTTAGCTTCACGCTTCATCCCTTGGGGGGTAGTCAGAGAGAACGGAGCGCCAAACGCTACGGTCTCTACATACCTATCCACTGTCTTCATACATGCCCTTCGGGGGGTCCTCATGCTTTTTACGTGACCTTCCTCCAGTATCTTTGATACTGTGTTTTCGAAGGTCAACTGAGGTCTCCCCCTACCTCTCTTACCGCTCACTTTTCCATCATAAATCTTTTTTGCCATTCTTTCATCACTCATTCGTTCGACGTACCCAAACCAGCTGAGCACGTTCTTCATTCTCACCGTGACATCCTCGCTAGTACCTGCCATTCTGTGTACCTCTTCATTGAGGATTCAATCAGCTAAGCTGACTCCGCATATCCTACGAAGAGATCACATCTCCACAGCATTCATCTTTCTTTCATTCTTCTTCTGTAATACCCACGTTTCGCTGCCGTATAACAGAGTCGGTATCAAAATTGTCTACAACCAAACGCGCAGTTGTGCTGACGATTCGCCGTCTCATCAATGCAGCTAAGGCTCCGTTAACTCTGTTACCGGCAGCAATACGCTTTTCCACATCCATCTCGTATCTTCCATCTCTACTGAACATACTTCCCAAGTATACCTCTTCATTCACTTGTTCTAATATCTTACCATTTACACTGATCTTGCATTCCGTCCTTTCTTCATCTCTTTCAAAAATCAGAACCTTTGTCTTATTCACATTGAGGCTTAGACCATTATATTCACACCCTTCTTTCAGAGTGGTGACCAATACCTGCGACTCGCATTCTGATGATACAATAAGCACTGCATCATCTGCGTTCAGCAGGCAATTCACATTCAGGTCACCTACTTTCACTCCCATATCACTTTGTTTCACTCCTTGGAGACAGCTATCCAAATACAAATTGAACAACCAAGCTGACATGGCGCAACCTTGTTTAACACCCGATTGGATGTTAAACCAGGGAGACATGCCAGCTCCTACTCGCACGCAGGCTGAGTGATCTCTGTAAAGAGACTTTACAGCCTGCAGCAAGGATCCGCTCACATTGTACCGGGGTAGTATCTCCCATAATTTCGCTCTTACAACTCTGTCAAACGCCTTTTCCAAGTCCACAAAAGCACAGAAAACTTTTTGGTTAACGGCAAAAATTTTTCCGTGATCATGCGGAGATAAAAGATCTGATCCATACACCCTCTTCCATGTCTAAAGCCTCCTTGGGCCCCCCACAACAGCCTTTCAGATCTCTCTTGCATTCTTCTCGCTAAAACTTTAGCATAAACTTTACTACCTAAGCTAATCAAACTGATAGCTCTATGGCTTGCGCAGTCTATCTGTAAACCTTTGCCTCTATACAAAGGCACGATGACTGCACCTCGCCAATCGTCTGGGACCTCCCCTGATTTCCAGCATAAATTGCACAAAAACCAGAACAAGTCCAAGACGCGTGACTCACCATATTTGATCATCTCAGCAGTAACTCCATCTGCTCCCACTGACTTACCACATTTTAAACTTCGTATTGCACTCTCAACTTCTTTTACACTGATTTCGCCATCAGCTACATCAAGACTCAACGTTTCACTGAGACTAGACAACTACTTGAGACTGAGGCGTCATTACATTCATACATCTCCTTGTAAAATTCCGCCCATCGCTGCAAAACGTGTGATTGTTCTGTTAGAATTTCACCGTCCTTCGAAAGCACCCTTTTCGTTCTACAGGCTAACGAGCAACCTCGAGAAACACTAACTTCTCTCCAGAAAAGCTTCGTATTTTCCTTGAAGTTGTTCGTTAACCTTTCATCTCTTTCATTCTCTGCCTTTTCACGCTTCATCTTGATCAGTACTTTCGTCTGGTGCGTTTGCAGCTTATACTCTTTCTCTTTTATCTCTCTCATACTTTTATCTAATAAAATTAAAAAGCTATTTTAATTTATAATATTATATTATCAAAACTTATTATCAATTAAAAAACTTCTGTTTTTGTTAATTTTAATTTCTCTATTGGTTAATAATTATGCCTAATGACCCTTTAGGTTTTGGGTTCAAATCTCTAGAATTTAAATATTAATTTTTTTTTCGTTTCCATCGTGACTGTTGTAATTATTAATAGTAATACAAAAAAATAACTTTTTACTAAAAAAACTTTTTTATTGAAAAAACTACCCTTTTCTTAATCCAAAAAAATAACTGACCTTGACCTCATTCCAGCACTGAAGCAATACAAACAATAGTGTACTCACCAAACAACCGTCTAATGGCGGTCGGTTCGCGCGACAACTTCATATATTTGTACGAAGTGGACGGCGACAGGTACTCCAGGCTTGGGAAGTGTCTTGTGAGTATATATTACACTTTTACACTTACATGATTATAAATTTACACTAAATTTTTTACACTCACACAGTTACACTTACACTTACACATTTTACACTTCAATTCAACAGCAAATAACTGGTGTTCAACACTTATATAATTAGCAGTTTTACACTAACACTTTCACACATGTACACTTAACAGATAAGAGATGAAAATTTAAATTGTAATTTGATATTTTTTATATATACCTTTTTTTATTAGAAAATATTATACACTTGATTCATTGTAACACTTCATACACCCATACACACCTCACATACAAAACTTTTCTTTACAAAACAACATTTATAAGCTTTTTATATCATTAAATCCTAGTACATTTAGTAATGCAAATAATTTGAGAGTACTGCAACGAAACGAAAAAAAAATAATATCTATTGATTTAATGTACAGTGCGGTCGGTCTGTGGTCGCCCTGTAGATAACTTTAGATGGCTTTTGATTATTTTCCTCTCGAATAAACAATGCGCAAAAGTTCAGACAGCCTAGCTTTAGCACAGCCACGACTCTTTGACCGTACTGTAATTTATTCATGAAATATTTTTTTACTCAAGTGTAAAAAAATTTAATAAATTCGTGAGTAATTCGGCGAGAATACAATAAATATCTAATATATTAAATTTTTTGTCAAATTTGTGGCCTTTTCTTAAATTACCAATAATTTTTGCTAATTTGAATATATTCTACGAAATTAATATAATATATTTGTATTAAATTGTGCTATAGTTTATTAAGATTAAAGTTATTTAAAATATAATACAATTTGTGATATATAAATTATTAAAAAAATAAATATATTTTAAGTGAACTCCTCGTTTCACGCATCTAGTGCACGGAGAGAAAACGTAGACGGGTAACATTATACTAGCTTGTAGTTAGTTGCATGTAGACAGACATACATACATTTATATGTTGTTATTAGATAAAATGCATAGAACATTCATTTACATATAAGTATTTTATGTAGAAAAATATATTATTAGCTTTTTATTTTAGCTTATTGTCTTGATTCTTAGGGATAAATAAGCAAAGTAATTAAAAATATTCAATATTTTTCTTCAGAAAGCATATTATTGCAAATTTAAATATAAATTGAATTCGAACCTCCGACTATCGTAGTCGTACAAAAATTATGATATAATTTGTTCATGAGATAATATATACATATAATACTGATAAATTTCTATGAACTGGGCTTTTTAATATTATTATTAACATGTTATTAATAAAGAAATATTTCTTTGAAAGCAGTTATATTATTTAAAATTATACATGCTTATGTATGAGTAAATGTTTAATTAATAATAAATGTTACTTAAAATTATTTTAGAATATATGCTAGTTGATGTGTTAATATATTATGTGTAATTATATATTTTTGTACTAGAAAAAAGAAGTATATTGGTAGAATAGAGTAGGCTTTTTAGATTAAGTTGTTGGTTTTTACAAAAAAATATAAAAAAAAATTAAATTGATTTGATTTCAACAATGACAGATTATATGCTATCACACTTTTATTTTAGAAATATCAGCTAGCCATTATTTTATCAAAAAAAAAGTTTTTATTTTCAATGAATGTATGTACCCACTAAAAGTACAGTGATTTTGTTTACTTCTACAATAAAAGTGATATATAAAAATAATCTTTTTTTTAAATACATGTATGTTTGCTATACTTATTATTAAGTATAAAAAATTATAATTATTAAATATTATATAATAAATTTGATTTAATTTAATTATTAATAAATTCCAGGGGCACTCCAGCTTCATCACACACTTGGACTGGTCGGAGGACAGTCAGTACATAAGAAGTAACTCGGGCGATTATGAATTATTGTTCTGTAAGTACTATTTACTTTACTATCTTATAATGATGTACAATCGACAACATCTACAATATCTATTCTAATATAAGAAAGTGATTTTTTTTATTTCTTTGTTTAAACGCTAAGATTTCTGGATACTACTGGTCAGATTTATTTTTTTTTGTCGTTTTTGTGCGCTGCACAAATACTTAAAAATATGTAAATACATTATATTGCAAAAATATTCTATTTCATTAGTTGTAAAATAATGTCCGCGACACCGTATATCTATCTTTTATGTATAAGTCACAATAAGGCATTTAGTGACAAAAAATAATTGAAAATTGCAAGGCGATACCTTACCTCCTATTTCACCGTTTTTTTTGACAAAGATATTGAAACTTACGAGAGAACGTTATTCCATCATCAAGAAAATTTTATAAACATAAACTTTGGCTTTTATAGCATGTAGTTTGGACGTATACTTTTCGAGAAAATGTAAAATTAAAATTTAACGCTTTGTTTACGGCCGCAAGGCTCAAGTCATACAGTCGTCTATGAGTTACTCTTAGACGTCTGCGAGGGTGCAGCCTTATATGTTGTTTAATGTATGTAAAATGTAATTATTCGCAGGGAACGCCACGACGTGTCGCCAAGTGACGTCCCCGACGGCCATGCGCGACGTCACGTGGGCGACGGCGCACTGCCCCATCACGTTCCACACCGTGGGGGTGTGGCCCGAGGGGGCCGACGGGACCGACATCAACTCTTGTACTAGGTAAGTGAAGAGAGTTACTATACTCATATGTCACCGACGTCGATGCGCGACGTCACGTGGGCGACGGCGCACTGCCCCATCACGTTCCACACCGTGGGGGTGTGGCCCGAGG
>JAATLQ010027218.1:0-27344 GCA_013421005.1 Heliconius erato x Heliconius himera
ATTTTTAATCTGCACCGATTTTTATAAAATTTGAAATTCAGATTCTTAAAAATATTTCATTGAACACGTGTTTCATGGTTTTTAAGAATTCACCCCCTAAGGGTTCAAATAAGGGGTTTATATGGAAAAATCTTTAAATTGCCACCGATTTTTATATAAATTTAAATTCAGACTGTAAAAAATATTTTATTGAACACGTGTTTCGTGGTTTTTTTAGAATTCACTCCTAATAAGCGGGCAAAGCCGCGCGCGCCCTCTAGTAATGAAATAAAAATTAACTTACTTTCATTATTCCTTTACATTGGAATCGAACTGACGACCCGTTCCTTGCGCAAATTGCGTTCTTTTTATAAATTATAATTTTTCTATAGGTTTAAATACAAATACCATAGTTAAACCGCAATGCGTCATAAGTCAAGGGTGACCATGGATCCGGAGGAACAAGGACGGTCTTACAACTTGCCTCAGGTAAAAGTTTGTTGGGTAATTTTATACTCTACAAGTTTCACTTTGCGTCCAAAATGAAACTCAAATTTTAATAAATTCAAAGTTATGACGAAGACAAACTTTTTGGTTGGGAGCCATTCGTTTCGGAGATGAAAATTTGATACTGTGTTTAATATTAATAAGGGGGTTTCGATCTAAAGTAGTTTAGATACTGCCGTTCATTTAAATAAAACGGAATGTATATTAGAAAATTATTATTTTTTTATAAGAAATATCTTTCTAGCGGTACTCTGTATCCCTCATTTTGCCGGACAGGCGGAGGGAACCTGGGAAGCCAATGTTACGACACTCCGCTCTCTACTTGCTACCTATTTTTTGAAAAGTGCGTGTAGAGTGGCGGAACTCAACGCCACAGCCGAAATAATATTACTTAATTCTCCAGTGGGAATCGACACACAACCGTCGCGCTTATAGCTAGACGCTGTCCCACTGCGTCACGAACTTTAAAAGTATATTGAATATTAAGTAAAGGTAGGCAAGTTCTAAAATTATACCACTATATTTATAAATCTTTAAGTGTGGCTACACCAAAACCAAATGGACGGTGCGTACACTTAAAGTAACGTTCTAAATTATACAGCCGCTAGGAAATGGACTGAGTAACACTAATGATTCGTTAATTGCCAAACCATTTGGCCAGTTCAGGTGATTTACTTGTTAAATATTCCAAAGATTAAGAAGCTACGTAACGGTATTGTGGGGCAGTGGCACAGCATCTGACACTGTACGCGATGGTTTTGGGTTTGATTTTTATTCATAGGAGTGAATTGTTCTTATTTAGTAGCTATAGTAATAAGACATTGCGCGCCGTTGAGTTCCGCTAGTAAACGCGCAATATCTTGACAATTGGGCGGAAGTGGGGAAACTGATTTCGAAATATTAGGTTTCCTCTGCCTAAACCTGGTATGCGAAATGCAGCATGAAACTAAAAAAAAATGTGAAAATACATATTAAAAAACATATAAATCTATACAGATCGATAATTATTGATGATTTAATCTATACATATAAAGAAAATTATTATGATTTTGTAGATAACATTACTAATATAATGTTATTGACCCGGATTCAAATCCTTTAACGGTCAAGGCGAATAAAAAATTATAATTATACTATACCAAATTCAATTATTGATAAATAGTAACATCATCATAGTTAGAGACCGTCTTGGCGCAGGGGCACAAGCATCCGACTGTAAACGCGATAAGTTGTGGGTTCGATTCCCACTCGAGAAAATGATATATTTAATATTTTCATGTCCTCGTTCTGGTAGCGAGTCGGAGCGCGGGGTTGAGTTCCGCCAGTGCCTCAATGCCTTTAGAATTCGGTGAAAATTGAGGAGTAGAAATTACCTGGGATGAACAAAATGGGAACGGAGTGTCTTAAAGTGATAAGTGACACTCCATTCCCGTTAAATAAAGTTCCCAGGTTACCCTGGTATGTGCGGCTTACACTTTAAACTAAAAAAATATTTAAAAAAAAACACAAACAAAAAAAGTCATTCAAAATTATATAAAAAAACATGTACATTCCAATTTACGTAGTATACTTACTTATATGTGGAGAGATCATCGTGTGTGATCTCGCTATCAGTTTTATAACTTTTATCTTAATATATTGCTTGTTTCACTTGTTACTTGTACTGATATAAAAATATTTGATACTGTGGGCTTTACATGTGCTTCCTTGTAATTTATTATACTAGCTTTTGATGTACAATTACTTATAATATAATATTATATACTAAAGATAAAATAGGAATAAGATTTCTTTAAATCAATATTAAAAATGAGAAAGTTCATAAAGAAATTCAGAGGCCAGGGCACAAATTTTCAGGGTCCACTGTTGGATATAGGCCTCCCCCATGATGCGCCAGAGCTCT
Source organism: Heliconius erato x Heliconius himera (assembly GCA_013421005.1). Classification (NCBI taxonomy): domain Eukaryota; kingdom Metazoa; phylum Arthropoda; class Insecta; order Lepidoptera; family Nymphalidae; genus Heliconius; species Heliconius erato x Heliconius himera. The sequence goes on from JAATLQ010027218.1 coordinate 2,390, forward strand.
CGATCCTCCGCCTTCCGCATCCAGTCGAAGCCAGTAACCTTCTTCAAGTCGTCGGTCCATCGAGCTGGAGGGTGCCCTACGCTACGCTTGCCGATCCGCTTCACCGCATACGTAAAACATTAATTCGCGGTGTTCTTGGAGTCTGTGATGTTGGATGAGCTCCAAGAGATGGCATAGGAAGTAAGTCGGAAGAAAGCATCTTTAAATATCTGTCTGTGGATTAAGACTCCTCGGACGCCTAAAAAAGAAATGCTGGATGTCGTGATGTAACACATGAGAGCCAATTGGCTATGTGGATGATAGTGAGACGGAAGGCAGACCCTGACAATAAAGGCTAAAAACTAATTCAAAAAAAGCTATAAGCTGTATTATATTTTCAATACAATTTTACCATCCACTCTGCACCTGCAGTTACCCAAAACTTCCACTTATCTGCATTTAATCAAATCCGAAGTAGCAAGTAAAATCTAATATAGAAATAACAATAAAATACACCAAAATATGAAGAGATATGCAAATGAGGGGCGAATAGTTTACGAGACGACCGTCATTTTTACCACATGATATATTACGGGACCCTTTGAGCAACGCAAATTTGCAACTTGTATGACCGCAGAAAGGGCTATATATCGTAAATTTGATATATTAATATTAAACCTAACTGAATATTTATGGTGGGGTTGTAAACAGCTTTTTTTAGAGTTCCTTAGCTCAATACGTAAGACCGGAAGTCTTGTAGGATCACGTTGTCGTCTGTCTGACCGTCTATCAAGACCGTTTATCTTGGGATCGTATGGAGATATCAAGCTGAAATTAATCAGCTTCACGCTGTATTCCGCACACAGTAGGATAGGCAGAGGGAACAAAGTGTTAAGACACTCCGTTACCCACTTTCCGCCAAGTTCTGGAGTTGGTTGTACTTCCCTTTGAACTACAATCCCGAAATTGGTAATTGGTGGGCGAGTCCGACTCGCGCCTAACTGGTTGGTTTATCTCAAATAAAAAAACACCAAAGAGTTCTCTCTGCCTTGTTAGTAGAGCAATAAATAAAACTGTAAAATTTGGCCAGGTGTGAATCAAACTCAAAATCATCGCATTTAAAAAGTCTAGACACCAGAGTCTTAAAACTAGTAACTGTTTAACATTTAAAAAGTTAATGATGAGAATGGAGATCTTGCGTATTGAGCTATTATATGTAAAAAAAAATTGAATTCTAAGTATCGCTTCGGTAATAGAGAGAGTAGTTGAAAGAATAGTAAGGAACGAAGTGTCTTAACACTAGGTTCCCTCCATCTACGCTGCTAAACGAGAAAAAGTTTGTAGCTGTTCTTTGTTTTTACATACTTCCGTTAGTAAAAAATTCCTGCCTATGTTCCTACTCACATCAAAAAGGTGAATTTTCGAGGGTAAGACCGCTTCAATCTTGTTGGTATCCCAAATATTTTCTACAGCGCTATAAAACGGTATGATAAGCGGCGGTGTTTTTAATCTTTGTCAATTTTTGCTTAACGTTCCTTATAACGGGATGTTGTATGAGAGTTTTAATTTATTGTTACATTTATACATTTATATAGTTTACTAAAATGTCTTATAAAAAAGTTTGAAAGGCTGGGTTTTTATTTTGTTCTATTGTTTAAATATTATTTTCTGAACTTCACGCTGTTTCTCGCATTTAGCAGGGTAGGCATAGGGAACCTAGGAACCTAGTGCTTAACGCTTTATAATTAAGACTTGTCGTTTTCCACTTTCCCACATGTCGAGTGGTGGACTTAACGCTGCGCTTTGCCTCGTTATAAAAATATTCATTATTTTATTTCTCCTTCACTCCTGAGCATCGAACCCAAGACAATCACGTTTACTGTAGCAAGTCAGAGCCATTGCGCCACGACTGGCCTCGGTACCTACATATAATCACAATTTAAATATATTTTGATACATTTAATTAAGTAAAACTTCTGAATGAAGTACGTTTTCATACATACATATCTCTTATCTTCTAAAATTAAAAGAACAGTTTACACTCATAAAAGACATCAGTCAACTTCTTGACATTTTACTTTTTGGGTCAACTTGAATTGAAATGCCTAAAGTTGTAAAATATTTTTGGTACCATTTTATACTATGACGCCGTTATTATTATTAGATTTGGATTTTTTGTTGTTTTGCCAATAATATTTTTTTATTTACAGTGTTAAGACACTCTGTATACCACACATTATCTAATTTTCAAGATATTTGATTTCAAGACATTTGATTGTTACCAAAGTGAAGAAATGATAATATTTCTTTCCCCTAAGAAAGAATCGAATCTACAACTGTCCCGTTTAAAGCCAGCACTGTATCGCTGGCTAACGATGCCTCGCAATAGATTTTTCAATGTAATTCATACATCTTTATGTTAAAAATATTTGATTTTTTTTAACAGGTATAGATGCGAAACGGAAAATATAAGCATATTTATAATTTAAAAAAGTAATAAAGAAATGCAGCTTTTATCGGACTTCTTTAAAGAAATGTTTAATCACATTGAAAGATTAAGTTTATATTATTAACAATTTATTTTTTCTTTTTTTCTTTTTAGCTATACGCTGTATCCTGCACATAGAAGGGTAGGCAGTAGAGGCATTACGTGTTGAGGGGCGGAAGTCAACGTGCTTGTTGCCAGAGAGAAGAAAATGAATATATATAATACAATAAATTATAATATATTCCCCTGATTGAGAACCGAACCCACAACCACCGTACAACAACCGTTACAATCACAACTTGTGGCCATGCGCTACGATGGCCTCATTTTTGAGACATAGCGTGTAGAAAATCAAAAAATCAGAACTAAACCTTATCTTTAACACCCCCCAAAAAAAAACAAATAATCCATTCCCCAAATAAAAATCGAACCCACAACCATCGCGTTCACAACCACAAACTCCTACCACTATAACATAAAAACAAAACAACCATTGAATTCTACCATAGCAAATATCCTTTTAATTAGACTTGAATTAAACGAAGGCGTGAGGCTGTCAATTAGGGGTGAAAAGTAACATCGCGCCGACGTAAATGCATAGCACCGTCTGACTGAAATTAGTTCTAGACCGCAATGAAGAGGGAAACGATTTTATCCGTCTGTTGGGAAGGTAATGGAAGTTAATTGTAAACTAATTGGACATAGTGTTGAGACACTCTGTTTCTTTTGTTTCGAGATGTTGTGTGTTGTGTAGTGGAGGTTAACGCTGTAATTTGATGTTTTTTTTTTAATTTATCGACACTTCTATGTGAGATAAAAGAAGAAGCTGTAAACAAATAGCCAAAAGAAGCATTTCTTCTTTACTTTCCGCCCGAATTCGAGACATTGCGTGGTGCATAACAGAACTCAACCCTGTATATTGTTTTCAAACTACTCTGCTATGAATTTTATTGAATTTAATTAATTAATGAATTTTATTTTATTTCAACTCAAAACCATTGCTTTTAAGAAGACATTTGTTTACTATACCGCAAAAACTTTAATATATATAGTTTCTAAAGACACTTTTTATACGAATAAATTATACATAATAGATCTGTTTAGACTACTTTGTTTCAAAATGGCGCTTCAAAACTATTTACCGCCTCAGCCTGTGATATATTGTTATATGTAAGGATAAAGCTGATTTCATACTAGTACTTCACTAAAAAAAAAATATTTATGGTAAATATAATTTTTTCTGTGCTTTTTTGAAGCAGCGGTACACCTCCGGCTTTAAACTCGAAAGTTCTCGGTTCGATTCCCATACGCTGTAATTAATTATTTTAGCTTAACTTTGATAACAAGAAACAAAACAAATCACAGCTTGAATTAAGTTCCGCCTTAGAATGTCTCGATGACATACATATATATATATAGATAGGATGATGCATGGAGAACAAAATGCCTTAAAACTAGGTTCCCTGAGCATACCCTGGGGTTACTAAGGGAACCTAGTGATAAGGGTATAAGGTATCCCTAAGGAATACACCATGAATTAAAAAATATCTCGAACACCTACCATACAAAACTAGCCTAAATCCTATAAGCCTTGGTCCGCTCATTAGCCATAATAAAAACGATAAGACCTTCTTTGATAACACATATACTTATACTCGTATAAGCGGATTTTGTAATAAAAATACAGATATATCGTATTTCTCTCTTATCCTCCCAATACAAATACAGTAAATATTTATAGCTTTTTCTTATTGGTAAAGCTACATTCTTTTGTAAGTTTTACCTATTATTGGTTACTAAATGGGTGTACATTCGATTCCGTGTTTTTCTTTTGTTTCACACGGTGTTCTTTATATAGCAGAGGACGCAACTTAGTACTAAGACTCCTTTCCCCACGTATCGTTCCATTTTCAAGACATTGCTCTGGTAATAGAGCGAGGTAATGTTAAAAAATTAGTCCCCAAATGAAAATCGAACCCACAACTGTGGCATTTATAGGCTGCGCTGCGATTTAAAAAATTGAGAGATTTGCGTATTGATGTACGTTATTGGCGGTACTTAACGTCGTTTGTTTTGCCTCGACACTAGAGCGAAGAAATGAAAATATAAATATTTAATTTTCTCGACTGGGTATTGAACCCACAACCAGTTGGGCCTATATTCTCATAAATATAACAAAACAAAGTTCTTATCATCTATTACATAATATATTAATGTTTTTATTCTTGCATTATATGCGTAGAACTGAAATCAAAATTTTCGTCGACGTTTTCGGTGAAGCGTGACTAACCGTAATAAAATGTTGCATGACAATATCATGTATACAGATCTAATAAGGCATACACAAAATATATTACTCACATCGTCTTGTAACTAGTGATGGATTGTGGGTTTGTTTGTCTTTGAAAGTTTTTGAGATTATTATTGAGATTTTTTTTAGTAAATTTTCATCCTATATCGCATATAGCAACCTGGACCAGACATTGCATGTTGATTGGCGGAACACAACGCCACGTTTTGTCTTGTTAACAGAACGTAGATATAAAAATTATTCAGCCGCCGAGAAGGAATTTAACCCACAACTGTCGTGCTTACGGTCGAACGCTGTGTCGCCGCGTCACAGCGGTATTTGTTAGGTATTTATTATCTGTTGAGTTTCACATTTTCACCTTACTCTAGTAACGAGACAAAACGCGGCGTTGAGTTACGGCACTCAATACACAATGTTTATATAACGTACGTACATATAACATGAAACTAAAAAAAATAAACAAAAAATATGTTTTTACAATTTCAGTCCAATCGATGATGTTTCTTAGTCGACGATTCAAAGAGAACCTAGAGCAGAGTGACTTTCAAAGCTGAGATCGTCTCCTTTTATAATAAAATAAGCTGAATACCAATCCAGCTTAATTCATGATCAAAAGTCATCATATAAAACAACATCATCCTTAAAATAGTTTTACATAAGAACTTTTCCAATATATAAAATACATAGAATATACGTAGATAAAAAAAATTTAAACAATATGTTAAATAAAAAAAAAATCTAAATAAACTTTGTGAATCAACGAGTAAGTGTTTTTTTTTAAGTGGTTAAACGCTTTAAACCACTCACAGTTTAACTAGCCTCAGCTAAGCATTATGTAAGAAAAAATATCTTACAGGAACATAGAATTCACTTTTTCTAAAACAATTTTATTACAGGTTTAAAAGTAAAGTTAAGTCGGAGACTCCCGTGTCAAAATAAATTTCGTTCAAATTCTATATATTATGTTAAGTAACGTAGCAAGCAGCACAAGCGTGTGAGTTAACGCGTCGATTGCGGGTTCGATTCCCACTCAAGACAATAAAATATTTAATTAACATTTTCTAAAAGCGCAGCGTTGAGTTCCGCTACACAACATGCAATGCCTCAAGAATTCGGCAGTATGTAGGAAACGGAATCGACCTAATGGTTAATGGAGTATTGGAATGGGGATGGAATGTGCGAAATACAGCGTAAAACTAAAAAAATAACATAAATCAACTCCACGCTTTATTTTTTCTAGGGTATCAAAAAAAAATCATATCAGGATTGAACTCACACCCACCATATTTATATATACAAATCCCAACTATGCCATGATGATATCAACATATAAACAAAACTCAGAAACTCTTTGAAAAGAACATTCAAAGTAAAAGGAAAAACTCAACGGTATTATATAATTGTTGTCGTACGTTTATAAAACGACATGCGATTTTATGTATGTATCTTTTATTGTTCTTTGGCATGTCAATGTTATATATTTTTATGTATTCCGATGTGATCTTGATAGTTGATCACATAAAATAAGGAAATAAAATATTGATATATGTATAAGGCAGCCACGGATCGCGACGGTTATGAGTTCGATTCCCATTTGGCGAAATTATTTGAATTTTTTCGCTCTGTTAATAAGACTAAATGCGTCGTTGATTGGACGCAAAGTGTCGTGTTCGTTTTGAATAGAGTCTCCGCTCTATAACATGATTATATTTTTAAACATTTTTTAAAGTGTTATTCCACACTTAGGAAGGAAAAATACTTACGATCGACCTTACAAAAAACCGACCTGGTCGGTTTCTAGGAGGCGCGGCTTCGAGTCCCGCTACGTTCAAATTTTTATACGTTTTCTAAATAACATGATTATAGTTAAATTAATTTTAATAATTTTCTCTGATAAAACATAGCACAGTGTTGAGCTCCATCACTCAATAAAAAAATAACTTAAATTCTGACGATAGGTGGAGAGTGGAGTATCTTGACACTAAATTCTCATCATCAGTGACTTCTAAACTTTGGTAAATTTTACAAATAGAGAGAAACTGAATCTTTATCTGGTGGCATTCGTAAAGCTTAATGTTGGATTAGGCTAATAATTTATAACCTTTTTTTATTTTGAAAAATAACATTTAATATAACCAGCTTTTGATATTGAGGCCAGTCGTGGCGCCAGGGCACAAAGTGTGTCTGTAATCGACTGGTTCTGGGTTCGATCCCCACTCGAGGAAGTGAAATATTTATTTACATTTATTTTCATTTCTTCGCTCTGGTGTCGAGGCAAAGCACGGCGTTGAGTAACGCCAGTCAACACGCAATGCCTTCAGAATTTTTGTTAGCTTAACCTTCAAAATTGTAATATTGTTAATATATAAGCCATCATTGTATTAGGTTGAGATTTATATGAATAAATAAATAAATAAACTCGGCGGAAAGTGGGGAACGTAGTGTCCTTACGCTAGGTTCCCTCTACCCACCCTGCTGTATGCGGGATACAGCGTGAAGCTTTGATATTGGATGAGCCGGTTGTGGAGCCTCGCTACAGCGTCTAACTGTAAACGCGACAGTTGTGGATTCGACTCGATCCGAAACTCGTTGTTGAATTACGCCATTTAACATTGATAATATGTTGGATATCGAGTGTCTTTAGACTAACGCCCAATATTAATAATCTATCTCCAACGTCAATCTTCGATTGTTCCATATATCTATCCAAAAAAAAAAAAATGATAACAGCTAAATTGTTACTAGCGTTGTAATATCTATTTTTTGTTATTATTATTCTTATATAAAGAGACTCGAGATCCTACAGTCAAACTCATGAACAGTTTTGTAGGACATAGCATAATTTCCTATGTATCTTCTAGTGTAATAATAAATTAAAAAAAAAAAATCTCTAGATTGGATATTTATATGGAACAATCGAAGATTGACGTTGGAGATAGGTTATTAATAATGGGCGTAGGTCAACCCTGCTATATACGGAATACAGAGTAAAATTAAAAAGAAAAAAAAATGGAGTTATTATCAACATTTTAATATATCTAGTCTTCATATTTTAATAAACATATTATAATAACAGATTAAATTCTTAAGCAAAACCAGAGGTTAGAACGAGTCTAGTGTACAAAAACAACTTACTTTATAAACATAAAACTGTTTTTTTTTCCAAACTCATTTAATTATAGAATGATTTATACGGAACAGGGATTAGAAATTTATGAGTTGATTTGAATAAAAGGATTTTAGGAATATCAAGCAAAAAATGCTTTAATAAAAGTGGTGGTTTCGTAAATATTATCATTGTAAAATATAATGGATTATGTAAAAAGGGAGAATATTGGGTTAGGGTTTTTTATAATTTTCTTTGTTGTATTTCTCTATACTTTATGTTTAAAATAATTTACAAGTTACTCCTCGAGTTCGAGTTTCACGTTGTATTTCGCATATAGCAGGGCGGACAGAGTTAATGAGACTTAATGTCAAGATACTCCGTTTCCCAGTTTGAGCAAAGTTTTCGAGACATTTCACGTTGTGCAACTAAACGCTGCGCTTTGTCTTGTAGCCAATGCATGAAAAACAAAATTATTCCACCGAGTTCGATTATAGTTAACAGTCAAACAATGTCACTGCGCCACGACGGTCTTTAATGGTAATATAATTATTTTTTTATTTATTTCTAAAGAACTCAGCGTAAGATTCTGTCACCCATATATCTATCTATGAAAAGAAAAGATTTTTTTTATCAGTTTCACGCGCACAGCAGGAAAGGCAAAGGGAACCTTCTTAACACTTTAAGACATTCCGTTCCCCACTTTCTGCCCTATCCTGGAGTCATTGCGTGTTAAGTGGCAGAACTCAATGCCGCGCTTTGCCCCGAAACCAGAGCGAAGAAATGAAAATATAAATTTAAGTAAATATTTATCTCCTCGAGTGGGGATCGAACCCACAACCAGTCAGTTTTACACGACTGACCTCAATATATGAAATATATCTTTCTAAATATATCAAAGTAATCTCAATTTTTTAAAATTTGATATAGGGTGATTATGTAAGATTTGAATTCAATATACTTTTGTGTTACACAATATTTCCAGCACAAACCAAGATAAATAAGAAAATCTAGCGTTAAGGCACTTCGTTGACCGCTTTCGCTTTTTTCCCTAATCCGAGGACTATTCTACATTGTATGTGAGCAGCGGAACTCAACGCAGCGTTTTGTCTTGTTAGCAGAACATGAAAAATGATTACTTTCTTACCTCCGAATAGGAAACGAACCCACAACTTAGTATACTGCCAGACGTTTACTGAGGGTCTGAATTCATCAACTATAATATATAACGATATAAATATATAAATAAAAATAAATTAAATTAGCTTCACCCTCAATGCCCTACACTGCAGAGTAGGCAGAGGGAACCTAGTGTTAAGAAACTCCGTTCCCCACTTTCTGCCGAATTATGAAGGCATTGCGTGTTGAGTGGCAGTACTCAACGCCGCGCTTCTCCTCGACATCAGAGCGAAGAAATGGAAATATAAATTTAAGTAAATATTCAATCTCCTCGAGTGGGGATCGAACCCACAACCAGTCGGTTTTACAGTCACACGTTGTGTCCCTGCGCCACGGCTGGCCTCAATAAATCTATAATTAACACAATTTACAATAAGGTACCGAGAGTATAATTAGAAGTAACTTTTGAAAGTGACGTCAACTTCTATATTCCAATAAGGAACGGGAGCACAAAGGTATTGGAGATCGGATTTATATAGCTAGTTCTATAATAAATTGGGTCTCGTTTTGTTCAAAGAGCAAACAATCTTGTAGAAATGGTTCAGCTATTTTCTCTTAAATTGTTTATTTAGTTAATAAAATACAGATGAAGTTCTGAAGAATTTTTATTTTTCTATTAATAAATTTTAAAATTCTCCAAAAAGAGAGAGAATCTGGAGATTTTAGACACTCCTGAAAAACAACCGCAACAATAATTTCTACAAGTGTTTCTACATACCATCCGAATTTGAGACGTTACGTTCAGAATGGCGGAACACAACGTAGTGTCACCAGAGCGCAGAAATTCTAATAATTTAAATATAATTATTCCTCCGAGTGGAGACTGAATTTTGATCAAAAAGCAAACCACTATTTTGCAGAAATGGTTGAGCTAAGGAAGGGTTATTTACTCAAATTGTTTACTTAATTAAAAAAAAAAACAGATTAAATCGTGATAGCTTCACGCTTCTGTGCATGCCTAAAATGGGAAGTGTCAAGACATTCCGTTGTCCGCTTTCTCACTCACACAACACAGCGCTGTGAAAATATGTTAATTTAATTTATAGTTACATTTTATAAAAAAAATGTCTGTGATTATGGTAGGTTATAAATCTATATATATAAAAGGACTTGTGCTGACTGACTGAGGTAAGACGCGCGCAGAGCCGTAACCGCTGATGGTAGAAACGTGAAACTTAGGCAGATGTTTATTTTCATATTCTGGACATCCACTAAGAAAGGAATTTCAAAAATTTTAACCCTAAAGGGATGAAATAGAGGTTGAAAGTTTGTATGGAAAAAATTTTTAATCTGCACCGATTTTTATAAAATTTGAAATTCAAACTCTTAGAAATATTTCATTGAATACGTGTTTCATGGTTTTTAAGAATTCACCCCCTAAGGGTTCAAATAAGGGGTTGAAAGTTTATATGGAAAAATCTTTAAATTGCCACCGATTATTATAAAAAATTAAATTCAGACTTAAAAATATTTTATTGAATGTGGTTTTTTTTAGAATTCACTCCTAATAAGCGGGCGAAGCCGCGCGCGCCCTCTAGTCTTTTATAACTATGCGACAGTAAAATCATTAGTAAACTTATAGTAGATAATAAATACATTTTAGATCTGATCACGAAATTGAAGCCTATACTTTGCAAAAAATCTTACAAATCTAACACTGCGCCAAGACCGCTACGAGAACAAAAAATAATATCGACCCTACCACCTAAATAACTTCGAACATTACTTATGCATATGTTCCTACTTCCCACCGTTTCCGGTTTATTGACTATCAAATGAATTATAGATGCAAAAAACGACCGGATCCTACCATAAAGTCACCTTTGCGGAGATTTACCTAAATTTCAATGGGCAACCATTTGTGGCAATTTAACCTTTCTTTTCGATATTTTTTATATGAATATAAACTTTGTATGTACTTCCTGACTGCAATAGCAAGTAAGAACAAACAGCTGCGGCGGTTTGACGACGGTTATAGGTTTGATTTCTACTAGGGGCAATGATATAGTAATAATAATATAAAATTTTCGTTTCTCAATTCTGTTAAATTATTTCTACCAGTTCACAAGGAATATTATTGATTATTTGAATTGTATTTATTTTAGCTCCACGCTGTATTATATCTCACATAACAGGGTAAGCAGAGTGAGCTTGAAAACCTAGTGTTAAGATACTCTGTTCCTATTCAAATTTTTCCGTTTTCCACTTTCGGAATTCTCAAGGCATTTTTGTTATGTTGAGTGACGGAACTCACCGCCGCGTTTTGCCTCGTTAACAGAGCGAAGCAATGAAAATATGGAATTGTTCACTCCCCAAATGTCGTTTTCTCAAATAAATTGTGATTATAGAAACAAATTCAACTTTATACAAGTGATAAATAATAATATTAGATAAGTAATCATATCACGTGAGGCCACTGGTGGCGCAGCGGCACGAGGTGTGACTTTAAAACCGACTGGTTGTGGGTTAGATCCCCACTCGAGGAGATGAAATATTTACTTAAATTTATATTTCCATTTCTTCGTTCTGGTATCGAGGTTAAGCGCAGCGTTGAGTTTTGCCACTCAACACGCAATGCCTCCAGAATTCAGCACAAAGTGGGCAACGGAGTGTCTTAACACTAGGTTCCTCTGTCTAACCTGCTGTGTGCGGGATACAGCGTGAAGCTGATTTAATTTTGATTATACCACGTAGTACCGTAGTTTTACTAAAATAGTCATAGCTACATCGATATTATGGCTAAGACCAAATAAGGCATAGTGGAGAATTGGGCTGTACCATCCAACACGCAACATCTACATTAGAGTACGTTAAAAGCGAAATTATTTTCACCAATTTTTTTCCTTGAATTATTGTATTATTTTTTAATTATCGTATTCTCTTAAATTATATTAAAAAAATATTTGTAGAATTAAAAAAAATAAAAAATAAACATATATAGGTTTATATAACATAAATAAGAAATTAATTAAAATAAAAAAAATGGTAAACGAATTTAAAAAAAAAATACAAAACTTATTAAGAAAACGTATAAAAATTTTAACATAGTGGGATTCTAAACCCACTGCTCCCGCGCTTCTTTTAAATCCGTCACTTTCTCAATAAGTATTTTACCCTAAATATGAAATAACATCTTAAAATTTGTATAAGTAACAATACATATAAAAAATTTCTAAACTAACCTGGTTTATCCAAATCGCTAAGAAAATCTTCTGTGTCAGTATAGGCCATGGTGTGGCTTAGTAGCGCAAGCACGGCCCAAGTAGGCCCCAACGGCCAATGCATGGTTCCCTCACGATAACATCACTGCACTAACACACTACACTCGATGGTACGGTCCGGTTTAAATTAGGATTATTGTACCTGAAAAGATAAAAAAAAAACTTATGTAAGTAAATTTCATGATCGCATCAAAATTGATCTATGAAATAATTGGAAGTTGGCGGACCACAACCGGCGGCGGTTGTTGCACAACCTTGGATCCTATGTCCAATAGTGGGCCTCAACAAGCTGATCTGATTGATTGAATTGGAAGTTTGAGTACCGTTTAGCAGGATTCGTATTTTTTTGCTGTACGCTGTATCCCGCATATAGCAGGCTAAACAGAGGGAACCTAGTGTTAAAGCACTACTTTCTTAACTTCCCGCCAAATTTTCGAGGCATAGCGTGTTGAGTTACGCTTTCTCTTCTTACTCTCCATGATACAACTCATTCTAGAATATTAAATAAAGAGGTAAATCGTAAAACCCTGTCGCTGCATATTTGTAAAGAAAACTATTAAATAAACTCTAGACAATCCAAATCGGCAGTAGTTTCATAAATGTTTCTAACATAATGTTGTATTGTTTGTTTAAATGTCACCACGAATGTTACATTAGGTTTGAAATACCAACTCCAAAGTTTATTCTGAACGTTGACAGCCCCGCTGCATTCATTTACACGTACTTCGCAGAATAGAATAATTGAATAGCAACGTCGTCGGCGTGTTTCAACAAAAAAAAAAACAACTTCGACTCAAAAAAGTCATACAACTTTACCGCTTTCTGACGACTGTATTGTTCCAAAGTTTCCGTCGTCGACTCGACTCGGACATCTTGTTTTTATTCTAAAAAGAGCTTTTAGCTGAACTGTATTCATGAGGTTATTTAAATCTATTATTGCTGCCTTTGTAATAACTTCGCCTATAAGCTGGGGAACTTTGTGCTCTTAAAACGTCCTACAAATGCTACTGTAGTGTAAACAATTACGAGTTCTGTTAACATTAAGCAATACTCGAACGTTGGAAATTTAGTATTTTATCTTTAAAATCATCTCTGAGTCGAAGAAAACATCATAAATGGCAGTTCCTTATTGTTGAATGAATTTAGGAGGCAGCTTCCGTCACTCAATGCTCAATGCATCCAGAATTCGGCGGAAAGTAAATAACAAAAATGTGTTAAAGGAAACGGAGTGTCTTAAGACTAGGTTCCCAGGTTCCTTCTGCCTACCTCGTGCGGGATAGAAAACAAAAAAAATCAAAAAGTGGGCTGGTAAAAACCGTTAATCTAGTAGTTAAAATTAAATTAAATTTACTTTAAAATCTTAAAGTAAATTTAATTTTAAATACAGAATGTATTTCAGAGTTTGTTGGCTTATTTATATACTTATTTTAGTCTAATCTAAAGAACAAAAGTTAAGCACAAATGTTTCTCTGCTGAAATGATTGGATAACTAAAAGCAAACGTCATATTTATTGTTATACTAGATTAGAACAATAATAAAATTGGCAGTATCAATTCCGTTTAAACAACCTAATTAAATCCCATCGATTTAAACAAAAATACATTTAGATTCATTTTAAAATCACAGTACTATTCCAGTCACTGCTTGGCATCACGGTCTTTGGGAATTAATCTATTTCAGGGCTACCTATTCGCTAGGGCAGTCACGTTTGGGCCCGATGAGGTTGAACCCTCGTCATTGCCCGTCTGTCTGTCACAGCGGAGGTCACTATTTTTTAGGGGCATAGCAAAAATATATCCCTTTGATAAAAATACTACAAGATAATAGATTTATGGACTAGATGACGATATGGACTGGAAAATCTTGGACGTAAAATTCGTACCGCTATTTCATATATTTTACATCAGAATTTTATCTCTTTTGGCATACTCATATGTTTCGTTGCTAGGGTAATATGGACATTCTTCTAGGTTTTTTGTTTTGTTCTCGGTTAAAATGAGGGGAGTAGAATATGTAATATGTAAGAATAAAAATTTTACGTCAAAAATACAAAAAAAAAATCATGGATTATGTAAGTAAATAGTGTTAATTTATTAATTTTATTCATTAGTATATTATAGACTAAAAATTAAGGTTAATTGATTTTGTTGTGACGTAATAGAGCCTGTTGTACTAAACGTTACGTTTTGGATTCTTTTATTTATGAAAATATTTTTATATATTATATTATATTTATTTTTGCTTCACGCTATATCTCTCCGCTATGGCTTATTTTGCTTACATTTCCCTCTTTCTGCCGAATCCTGGAGGCACTGCGTATTAAACGCCGGACTTAAGTAGGCAGAAAGACCTTAATAGTAAGACTCTACAATCTCCACTTACCATCTGAATTCGACACATTTCGTGATGTGTGGCGGAACCCAACGCTGCGATCGAAAGCGAAAATAACTCATTCTCCGTGGGAACCAAAACCCACAACCGTCACATTTACGATAAGACAGTATTCCAGCCGCAACTGCCTCAAAAATATCAATTATCAAAAACCAATACTTAATTGTCAATAGGTTTTATTTACAAGTATTTAAGTATTGGTTGGAGTATAAGATTTTTTTTGGAATATGTACACATTAAGGTTGTCCATTAATTTAATAAATAATTTTGACACACTCTCTCTTTCTCTCTCCTGATCTCTCTCTTTATCAAGTCATCAATCAAATTAAATTAACTTTCACTGCTTAAGAAAATATGTTCACGTAGTAAAAACAAATTGCTTATCTGGCTCTAATTGAGTGGAAAATTAAATCAAATATGAATAAAAGCGGAACCGGTCCGGACGCCTCGCGTAATGCAAATGGACTTCTCAGCCAATAAATCTTTGACGTGTTTGTAGATTTGATGTATTAAGTTATATAAATAAAGGAACCAGTTTTTTAATGGAAATGGTAGATTTTATCGATAGTGATTTATCAAATTATCGAATTACTACCTGTTATTTTGCTTGCGTGGATTGTAAGATTAGTGTCTAAGAATAGTACCGTTTTTTCTCGTTCCGTTGAAGTATTTGAAAAATCCTCTTTTAGTGCTCCACTATAATCCAAATTTCAATATTCTATGTACAGTATTTTTTTTTGGGTATTGCCTGCTAGTTCCTGCTGAAATGTTTCCCATGTTACATTGTTTTTTAACGCGCTGTATGTTCACGCTGTATCTAGCACATGCCAGGGTAGACAGAGGGAACCAGGGAACCTATTGTTAAGACACTCGGTTCGCATTGAGTCACTTCCGTTTCCCATTTTCTAAAGAATTCTAGAGACATCAAATGTTGAGGGCGGAACTCAACGCCACGCTTTGTTTTGTGACTGAACTCAAAACTATTGTTTTTGAAAATCACATTTCGCTCCAATGCGCCGTACCAACCTATTATTTTTAAACATTTTTAAAGTGTTATTCCACACTTAGGAAAGAAAAATACTTATTAAGAAAAATTTATTATTATTTTGACTTTTATTAGTTAAGACAAATAATATAATAAGCTGAAACAGTCTTTTTGATATAAATCTATAATTGTCTATTGAAGGTTGTTACGTAAGTTTGAAATGCACAATGGTGACGTAAATTTCATCAGCCGATAAATATTAAATGAAGCTGTCATCTCCGTTGTTGTATACTATTACGTAATTTGGAGTACTAGTTTAGACAATGAGGCCGTCTGAGTGTAACCGCGATTGTTGTGAGTTCTATTCCCGTTTGGGGGGATTAATTATTTTTAATTCTCCGTTTGAGAAATAAGATAAAGCACGGCGCTGAGTTCTGAAACTCTACACACAATATTTTAAAAATTGCGCAGAAATTAGGGAACATAATGTTTTAACACTAGGTTCCTTTTGCCTATCGTGCTGTACAATATATTTGAGACTTTTTAATTTTTTTTGCCACGATAATTCATATTAGATATTTGTTAAGTCTTGTTAGACAATGAAGAGTTTCAATACATCATAACATCTTAAAATCTTAAATTCTTAACCGATCCTAGTCCTAGTCGTCCGGTTTTCAACCGAATTCGAGGCATAACGTGATGAGTCTGTGTCAGAGCTGAGAAATAGAAATAATTCATTTCTACTGGTGGGATTATAAATAATTTTACTATTTTAACTTAAATAAAATCAAATAAAATCAGCTTCACGCTGTATCCCGCACACAGCAGGGTAGGCAGAGAGAACCTAGTGTTGAGACACTCCGTTCCCCACTTTCTGCCGAATTCTGGAGGCATTGCGTGTTGAGTAGCAGAACTTAACGCCGCGCTTAGCCTCGACACCAGAGCGAAGAAATGGAAATATAAATTTAAGTAAATATTTCATCTCCTCGAGTGGGGATCGAACTTACAACCAATCGGTTTTACAATCACACTTCGTGCCGCTGCGCTCCGACTGGCCTCACCTGGCCTGGCTTTAACTTAAATCATATTTTATTTTTCTTAATTGATTTAAGACGACACGACCAACTTTGATCCCTTAACTATTAACGAAAATGCTTATAAAATAAGTATAAATAAGTTGTCTCACTAGACATAACGAGCCTAAATTATCGGTTTTTAAACAGACGACGAGCAGGATGTAACGGCATAATGCGATCCCATCAAGTTCATTTGTATTCGAGTGTTGAATCGCGATGTTCCCACGCCACTGCGAAATAAGGCCAAATTTTGTAAAAGCTAGATGTGTAAGTGATGTTTCACTAAGTCCTTTTTGGTGGCATAGATTTTGTCACATTTTCCTTAACTTAAAAAAAACATAGAATTGGAAATGTTTTTTTTAAGCTTCACCCCCATGCTTTTGCCTAGACACCAGAGCGGAGAAACCCAAATATATATTTAAATAAATATTTCATATTAAGCTTCACTATAATATATCCCGCATATAATAGGCTAGCCAGAGGGAACCTTGGAGCTTAGTGTCAAGATAATACTACGATACTTCTTTTCCAAACATTTTGCCGGATTGTTGAGGCATTGCGTATTGAGTGGCGGAACTTAACGCCGCGCTGGGTAATATTTGAGTGTGATAATTTATTATACACAATCTTATGACATGGCAGAAGGAGTGTTTAAGCTACTATAATTTATAAAGATTTTATATCTATGTATACATAGATATACCTAGATAGAAAGTGCACAAGGCTATAAAAAAATATTACGTATAAGTAAAAATAGCCGTCACCGTAAGCCCGTAACCTTAATATTTCTATTTCTTCGCTCTGGTACCAAGTAAAAAAAAATCGTTGAACTCCACCAATCAAAACGCAACGCCTCGAAAATTTTGCGGAAAGTGGGGCACGGAGTGTCTTAACACTAGGTTCCCTCTGCCTATACTACTATATGCAGGCTACATCGTGAAGCTGAAAAAAAAAATATTAAAAATATTACTTTTACCTACCTTACGTATCTAGTTATCATACAACTTTGTAGTTCAAAAGATAACCCGACTTCAAAAAGTATAGATTAAGTATTCATAAGTTTGTTAGCATCGCCGAGTTTCTAAAGTAGTTTCTAATGTTTTTTGCTAAAACGCAAGCCTCATCTCATCTAACTTGATTCTGATGAAACTTGACATAAATAAATTTGTTTTAGATCCAATTTTATTAGCATTAGTTATTTACATGGAAACTAAAGGAATTCGGGACATCATTTTACTATAAAAGTAATAAAAATATAGTGATAATTCAGTCAGCTTCACGCTGTACCCCGCACACAGCACGGTAGGCAGAGGGAGCCTAGTGTTAAGGTACTCCGTTCTCCACTTTCTGCCAAGTGCTGGAGGCATTGTGAGTTGAGTGGCGAAACTCAACGCCCCGCTTTTGCCTCGACACCAAAACAAAAAAATTAAAATATAAATGTAAATAAATATTTCACTTCCTCGAGTGGGGATCGAACCCACAACCACTCGATTTACATGCACACTTGGTGCCCCTGCGCCACGACTGGCCTCAGTAATTGCCGCAGTGATTTTAATTTTTTTATTTGTGTCCAGCATACTGTGTCTTGCATATAGATTTGTAGGTGGAGGGAACTTAGAGTTAAAACACTTCGTTCCAGACTTTAACGTTACCAACAATAGACGAGACGATTGTTATAAAATATATAATTCACTGTTTTCTTAGCGTTTCACAGCCAGAATGTATTTCAACGCGATGCCTTGATATTCATACAATAATTTATACGATATTATTCTAGTACTATTTCAGGAAGGAGTAGGAAATGTTCGATGTATTCGTTTGATTGAATATACATATATTTTTTTTTCATTTCGCATTTTGAACGGCAACGGTACTGGGTAACGAAGGAATACGATAGAGTGGATCTTGTATACGATGTTTTATAAAAAAAATTATATATTCTTTGTTTAATTTGAGTTTATTTACCAAACAATATGAAATTTTGTTGTTTATTTTTGTATGTTAGTTATATAGATTTTCAGTATCGATGCATAAGAATAATGTACGAGGCCAGTCGTGGCGCAGCGGCACAAAGTGTAACTGTAAAACCGACTGGTTGTGGGTTCGATCCCCACTCGAGGAGATGAAATATTTACTTAAATTTATATTTCCATTTCTTCGCTCTGGTGTCGAGGCAAAGCGCGGCGTTAAGTTCTGCCACTCAACACGCAATGCCTCCAGAATTCGGCAGAAAGTGGGGAACGGAATGTCTTAACACTAGGCTCCCTCTGCCTACCCTGCTGTATGCGGGATACAGCGTGAAGCTAATTTCATTTTATTTAAATTTTTATTTCATCACTATACCTTTAAAGCAGAGGTCATCATAGTAAAAAGAGTAAGTATGAAAGTTAGTTACGCCATTAATATGATCGAAATTCTATTTAGCTCCCCAAAACGTGAAAATTAAATGAAAATGAAAACACATTCATATACTTATTTAGAAAACGTATAAAAATTTTGAACGCAGCGGGACTCGAACCCGCGCCTCCTGGAAACCGACCAGGCGCTCTGACCACTAAGCACGCGTTCAATGATGCGCTCTGACCACAAAGCAAGTAGTCAGAGCGCCTGGTCGGTTTCCAGGAGACGCGGGTTCGAGTCCCGCTGCGTTCAAATTTTTATACGTTTTCTAAATAAGTATTTTTCTTTCCTAAGTGTGGAATAACACTTTAAAAATGTTTAAACACACATTCATATATTATAAGATTGACTATGCCAGCCTCATAAGATAATTTTCTACCTATTGATATAAAGTATATACGCGAGGATATATCTAATAATTTAATTTCTCCGTTCTGCTAACGAGGCAAACCGCGGCGTTGAGTTCCGCCACACAACACGCAACGCCTTCAGTATTCGGCGGGAACTTTGTAACAGTAATATCATAATGTGAACCGAATGTCTTAACATTAATAATCCCAGGTTCCCTCCCTATGACATCTGTATCCCACACAGCGTGACGCAAAAACAACCAGACGGACAGATCGTTCTGCACGCACCGTGACATAACGTCGATGTAATAGTGTCAAGAGGTGAATTCCAATGTCACGGTCTATCTACCACAAAGATTCACTAAAAACAATTTAAATATAATCATTCCTCTTAGTTAGTAGGACTAGAACTGAACCTATAACCACCACGCGTACAGTCACACACTGCCCCAAAAACCCACAACAGCCTTAAATTAAACCCATTAAAACTTCCAAAGTTTCATTTTCTAAGAATCTTATGAAGCTGTATTTTATAGACGATGTTTATCACTTGCACCAATTTACTGGGCCGGAGCAAGATAAATAGTGTAATCTTTTTGTCGCCTAAAAGTAAAGATAACAAAAGAAAAAGAATTTAAAAGGCAGTAACTCACTCCAGAAAACCCTTTGGAGGGAAGGGTGAAAACATTGACTTATAAATCATGCTGTTTAAATTGTCTCACCTATTTTGTATACTTATGTATATTAGCTTTTTCTTTTTTATCATTTATTTGTTTTTAAAATGTCTTTATTAAGTCTGTATATTATTACAAGTCAATAACTATGTTGCAGCGTTGATTTCCGCCACTCAACACGCAATGTTTCCAATATTCGGCGGAAAGTAGGGAACGGAGTGTCTTAACACTTAGTTCCCATATTCTCTCAGCTTTAGCTGCTATGTGCAGCTTGCAGCGTAAAGCAATAAACTATAAAACCAGACAAGCGCGAGTCAGGCTTGCCCACTGAGGGTTCCGTACAAAAACTGGAGGTCTCGAGGTTTTTCTGAAATTCATGCTTTGCTTAGCCAGAGCCCTTTCATCTGTTACCTACTCACTTGAATTAGCGGCTTTAATACCAATTTTTACCTCCTTAAGGTTATTATTTTTTAAGATTTAATCACAAAAGTATAGTTTTCAGATTTTTTTCTGAAGTAGTACTACCTGTAGATGCTAGCTGCCAAATATCATAATTTTAGCTCAACCAGAAGTGTCCTAATAATTCCCTTTATAGTGTCGAAATATGCGTTTTTTGTAATATAAATGGCCATATTTTTTTAAGTAAATCTAGAAATATTTTTTTTGAGGCATTCAAACCTGTGAACCTCTTATTAATTGATATGAATTATATGTACATAATTTAGATATCAATCTCCAAGGACATTCTGTTGTATATTATATTATATTATATTATTACCGCTATTGCTCTCGCTCTTGTAATGAGGCAAATCACGGCGATGAGTTCCGCCAGTCAACACGCAATGCCTCCAGAATAAAGTGGAAAGTGGTGAGTGGAAGTGTTTAAATGGAAATAGAGAGTCTTAACATTAGGTTCCCAGGTTCCTCTGCCTGTCTTGCTACATGCAGAATATGACGTGAACCTAAAATATATATTTTATTACAAAACGTGGAGCTTTATGCCTTGTTACAAAATTTAACCACTGGGCCACTAAAGTTATAGCATCAAGATTATGAACAATTTCGATACTTTGATGTTTGAAGTTTTCGTATAAATCATTGTTAATGACATCATTATGTTTATTAAATGGCGCGGCGTTTCGTAGATTCTTCTTTAAATAAGATTTTGAAATTATTTCATATCCTTTGGAATTACTTTCTTATTAAATAAATAAATCAGCTTCACGCTGTATCCCGAACACAGCAGGGTAGGCAGAGGGAACCTAGTGTAACACTCCGTTCCCCACTTTCTGCCGGATTCAGGAGGCATTGCGTGTTGAGTAGCAGAACTCAATGCCGCGCTTTGATCGAACTCACCACCAGTCGATTTTACAGTCACACTTTGTGCCCCTCCGAAATTCTAATAATTCTAGCAACTTTAGTCCAATATTTTTTTTTCTTTATAGCCAAATTGATACTCAAAAGAACAAAGAGTGTACGATGAATGTTCACTAATACATATATACGTACATACACTAATACATATATACGTATATATATATATATCAATATGAATGAATGGAGCTGTGAAGCTTTTAAACTAAAAAATATATCATGAATTTTGCCAATTATCTTCTAAAGTACTAAACGAAAAACTATTTTTTTTTTCAAAAGGTTTTATATGTAGTTATAACACGTTCTAAAATAAATATTTTTATTAGGTGAATGTTTTTTTTAGCTCCCCGAATTGGTAGGGTAGGCAGATAGAAGTTAGTGTTAAGGCAATTTGTTTACCACGCAACACCCGATTTTCGTGACATTATGACGTAATATGCTGAATGGAGGAACTAAACGCCGCGTTTCGATCTTAACAGAGTGGTAAATTAACAAATATTTCATATAAATGACTGGAATTTTTTTTAGCTTTCCGCTGTATCCCGCACATCCTGCACATTGCAGAGTACACAGATCCCCCACTTTCCACTAAATTCTAAAGGCGTCATTTCTCGTGGAGCGGAACTCAACGCCACGCACTGTCTCGTTACCAGATCCGTGAAGATATTAAATATTTAATTTCTTTCAGTGAGAATCAAACCCACAACAAAATAACGTTTCCAAAACCTTTTCTTCATATTGCTTGTCTAATGCAATTGTATAGTACTTACTACAATATACACTGAACGAACTTTCTGGCGCTGCGCCAATGAGGCTTTCGAACTTCATTTGCTACCCACAACCTCTTATACCCCTATTTATATTTAAATTTCCTACTTTAATTTGAAACTACATACAAATTATATATAGTAACCAGAGCGGGAAAATGAATATAATCTATTCACCCGCCCTGGTAATAAGAAAAAGCGCGGTGTTAAATTCCGCAACTGAACAACGTATAAAAATTTAAACGTAGCGGGAACCCGCGCCTCCTGGTAACCGACCAGGCGCTCTGACCACTAAACCATACGATCAACACGGAATGTCTCAATTCTCTGTCGTCAATTCATAAGTTACTATATATAACTAGAGGGCGCGCGCGGCTTCGCCCGCTTATTAGGAGTGAATTCTAAAAAAACCACGAAACACGTGTTCAATAAAAAATTTTAATAGTCTGAATTTAATTTTTTATAAAAATCGGTGGCAATTTAAAGATTTTTCCATATGAACTTTCAACCCCTTATTTGAACCCTTAGGGGGTGAATTCTTAAAAACCATGAAACACGTGTTCAATGAAATATTTTTAAGAGTCTGAATTTCAAATTTTATAAAAATCGTTGCAGATTAATTTTTTTTCCGTACAAACTTTCCCTTTAGGGTTAAAATTTTTCAAATTCCCTTCTTAGTGGATGTCTAGAATATGAAAATAAACATCTGCCCAAATTTCACGTTTCTACCATCAACGGTTACGGCTCTGCGTGCGTCTTACCTCAGTCAGTCAGCACAAGTCCTTTTATATATATATAGATTATTGAAATACCACTTTGTGTAGATTTTTATTCCATTGAAAATATTGAAGTTTATGACATGGGTTCAAATTCTGCCAGATTCAAATAAATAAATCATAATATGCTTAAAATATTTGTTGAACTCATAAAACATTTAATTTTTCATATATAAAATATAATTTTTCATTTCGCCTCCATGATTTCTATTTCTCCAGAACTATTCTACGGAATTTATAAGTATAAAATTTGTATTTTATAAAAGCTCCTCTGTCGGAATCCTTTCATATGTAAAAGCTTCTTATTTAGTAGAACATACGAAGTAAGATACACCAAGGAAAATGAGAACTTTCAAAGTTCTGAATATAAATTCATATTAAACCACCGGAAAAGACAGTTTTATGTAATTTTGTCGAATAGATACCTCGATGTCTCTAGTACGCTCTTCTCTGATGTCTGAGTTTATATGAATAGACCAAAAATAATAGAAATTTTTCACACAAATTGATAAAATATGTACATATATAAAACACATACTTTTATTAGTTTCACGCTGTCTTTTTTATAGAAAAGGCAAGGCAAACGAGCGTTTGGATCACCTGATGATAAGTGACTACCGCCGCCCACGACCTCGTGCAACACCAGAGGCTACAGAGCTAGAGAGCTACAGGTGCGTTGCCGGCCTTTAAGGTGCGTTGGGCGCCGGGGATCGGCATTACCTGATGCGAAACTCAGCCACTACTTAACACCGGTTTTAAATGCCATGTGTGTCGCCATTGCTGGCGACGTGACTCTACCATACGTACTTTAGTCGCCTCTTAACACACCACCAGTACCAGGATGATCCAGAGTCCACCTAGGAAACTAGTATTAACATACTCCATTCCCATAAAGACACTCGTTCCTCACTGTTCACTGAATTTTGACAACATAGCTTGGGACGCAGCTTAACGCTACGCAATACACAAACAAATGCAGCCATATTATATACCTAAATCGACCTTTATATTCTAAATTCAGATCTTTTTTACGCTCCAAAAATCTCGTTAACAAGTTAATGTGTACTATTCGAGACACAAAATTGAATCTCTTAATTGCCTATCCGCCACCGAGGTTACTTCGATGAACTTTTTGACTTTCGGCCATCGGGCGGTGGTACTAGCGAAATTTCATTAATATTTTTTTCCTTCCTCCGTCTCGCCACAGGACTCTGGGGAAAGTTTTTTAATCTCAATACTGAGTTGTTGGGATTAAATTACATTGTATTTATATACTAAATATTTCGATACTATCTAAGGATTATTGGTAAGTGACTTATTGAATACTAGCGGCTCGCCCACGGCTTCGCCCGCTTAAAATACATGATTACTGATTTAATAAGCACAATCGATTGACAACTATAATGACTTCTAATATGTTTTTTTTACGACATTATCGTCAAAGAATTTTTGATTGTTTTAAATAAAAAAATACGACCATTGTTGATATTTGATATTTATAAAATATACATAAAGCTAATTATGTATTACACGTATATATTTTTGTAACTTTATGTTCTTTTTACCTATATAATATACGTATCATCATAATTCTAAAACTCTGTTAAATGTGCTGATGTCAGTGAATAATTTAAATTAAGGTTGTAGGATTCATAATATTCTTTGTAAAATAACTGTATTAATTGCATATTAACTCCTGTACAGTTTTTAAATTAGTTACATATATTATATGAACGAACCAACCAAAATATCTTTGTATTTACTTGATATTTCTTTCAAGATCGTTCTTTATCTCTGTGTTGAATTAAAATAAATTAAAATTAGCTTCACGCTGTATCCCGCACATAGCAGGGTAGGCAGAGGGAACCTAGTGTTAA
>JAATLQ010027219.1:4236-50679 GCA_013421005.1 Heliconius erato x Heliconius himera
AATCCTGCTGACACTTCTTTGTTGATGAAAATAATTCGGCAAGGATTAGTTGAATCTAAACAAGACATTGAAATTCAAAGGAAAGATCCGAACTCACCCTTATACTCAGTTAAAACATTTGAAGCTTTACATTTAAAACGAAATCTACTTAAGGGTGTTTATGAAATGGGATTTAATGCTCCTTCTAAAATTCAAGAAACTGCCTTACCAACACTATTGGCAGATCCTCCTCAAAACATGATTGCCCAGTCACAATCAGGAACAGGAAAAACTGCTGCATTTGTGTTGGCTATGTTGAGTCGTGTTGATACAACTAAGAACTTTCCACAAGTGTTATGTTTAAGTCCCACATATGAATTAGCTATTCAAACAGGGGAAGTTGCTGCAAAAATGGCCAAGTTCTGTCCAGAAATAAAACTGAAGTATGCTGTAAGAGGAGAAGAAGTTCCTAGAGGAACCAAAATTACAGATCATATACTGATTGGAACCCCTGGTAAGATGTTAGATTGGGGTGAAAAATTCAAACTCTTTGATTTAAAAAAGATAAAAGTGTTTGTTTTGGATGAAGCCGATGTGATGATAGATAGACAAGGCCATCAAGATCAATGTATCCGCATCCACAAATGTCTTCCTCCTACATGCCAAATGATGTTCTTTTCTGCTACATATGATAGTGCTGTTATGGAATTTGCAGAAATAATTGTACCTAACCCAATCATAATCAGACTTTTAAGAGAAGAGGAATCACTTGATAACATTAAACAATATTATGTTAAATGTAAAAGTTCTGATGATAAATATAGAGCTATTTGCAATATTTATGGAGTTATAACTATTGGTCAAGCAATAATATTTTGTCATACTAGAAAAACGGCTAGTTGGCTGTCAGAAAAAATGTCAAAAGATGGGCATTCTGTTGCTGTTTTATCAGGAGAACTAACAGTTGAACAGAGAATAGCAGTACTTGATAGATTTAGAGCTGGTCTTGAAAAAGTATTAATTACAACCAATGTCCTGTCTCGTGGGATAGATGTGGAACAAGTTACACTTGTTGTTAACTTTGACATGCCTATTGATTTGGACAAAAAAGCTGATTGTGAAACATATTTACACAGAATTGGCCGCACTGGAAGATTTGGAAAAGCTGGTATAGCAATAAATTTAATTGATTCTCCACAGGCCATGGACATATGTCTAGAAATAGAAGCACATTTTGGAAAAAAAATTCAACTACTTGATATTGAAGATGCAGAAGAAATTGAAAAAATTGGTGCTTAAATTTTCATTTAATGAAATAAAACTTTTGTAATACATTGCTTTGTGATTTGTAATGGTCACACATTAGACTAAGATTCCAAATAAAATACCAGTTTTCTATTATAATTTATTTTATTTATATGAGCTTAATAAATAACAAAATTTTACTATAAATTAATTTTCCCCTTGTTTACCGAGATGCTTGACCAGCAGGTTCAGGGTTTGTTGCACCAGATATCATTACAAATATTGCAATTGGCACAATATACATCCACTGTAACAAAGTTATCATATTTTAATTGTGATTTATTTATATTAAAATTATAATAAATATATTTATAAGTACACAATAACTCTATACATACATATTTAGCTAAAAATGATCTATTATCTTTAATTTCCCCTTTTTCTCTAGCTTCTCTTTCTCTTTCCAATTTCTGTATGTATGATGCTGTGTCAGGACTGGAATAAATAAGAATAAAATAAATATCTTCTAACATGTTGCTTGCCATGTCACCTCTATCTGGATTAATAGGATTAAAAAAATTATGGTTGCATTTTAAAAGTCTTTAAAGAACTTCAAAGTCTAATACAAAAAATTATCACCATTTAGAAACAAAAATCTTTCTTTGATAAATATGAATGGAAGAAGAGGTATCATAACACTATTTATATTGATTATATTTCTGCTAAAAATATTGCTTTTTATTCCTTCTTTATATTACAACAAAAAAAATATTAGAAATATAAATAAATTTTGCTGGTAGACAGCCATGTTAAGTACAAAATTTAATAAAGAAAACATTTACTTACACTGGCGCTTGTTCTACATGATGAATAAAAAATTTTGTGTTTAATGCATATTCATCATTTCTTTCATAATTTAAGTCATTATTATGCAATGATGAATTGGCTACTTGAAAGTTTACTGCAATGACTTCACCATTCGGTAGCACCCATGCATTAATAACATCAGATAACCCATTATCCAAAAACAATTGTGCTTTGACTGACGAGAATATTTCGATTTCATTACTATCAGCTGATGTAACTAATGTTCTTATTGTGTAGAATCCATCTACATCAGCAATGTCCTAGAAAATATAAAAAATATGAATTAAAAAAAAGCAAACTGCAAAAAAATATAACACTAGCATATTATTATGTGTGTACAGTATTAAAACCTTAAGTTCCTTCAAATCTTGTTTGCTAAAATTAATTTGATCAACAATCGCAATTCCTGCTCTTATACTTTTTAATGTGATATTTCCGCGAGGACAATATTTCTCGTTTTTACAATTTATAGAATGCTCCATCTTTATATTTAACCACCCATCATAGTCAAGACACATCTGAAAATAATTAAGAAATATTAAACTGATGGGAAATTAAATTCACTATAATACAATTAAAGATTTAACTATACCGCATTCTGTAACATTAAGCAAATATTAATAATAAATATTTTCTTCATTGTCTCTGATTATTAATTAATTAAATTGTTAGTATTAATATTTAGCTTTGTTTATTATTCGAAATAGGCTATTTATCTCAATTGTAATTATGTACGAGCGCAAATGACATTTACATAATCTATATAAATGGTATAATCAAATATATTTATACACAGATAACAAAACGCTAAAATTGTGCAGCTTAGTAATAAATAGTTCAGTACCATAAAGTAAAATATCGCAAGACTTTAAATACAAAATATTTTTATTTAAAGTATGAGTTATTACTGATTTGACATTTATCACATAGTAAAAAGTATTTTTATACTCATATATTGTAAAATACAAAAATATAGACCATTTCTATTTATACAGGTTTTAGGATAGATATAAGTCAAATAGATAAGTTAAATGGGGCGAATAGAAAAAATACTATGGTTATTGTTGTGATATAAAACATTAACTATTATAGTCAAGTATCAGAATTAAAAATAATATATTTGTATCTGTCATTTTAAATCTATGTAAAATTGTATTTCAATAACAATAAGCTCAGTCTTTCGTTATCAGTTATTGTTTTAAAAACATTTATAGGAAAATAAGAATTGTGTTTATATAACTTTACGATACAAGGATCTACTGGTATATAATAATTTCTTTCTCTTCGATATATATAAAGTTTAGTAACGGTTACTTAGCGACGGTTATAATTAACATATCAGAATAAATTGTGTCTCAATTGAAAGACATTGAACATTTAATATATTAGTATATATCGAGAATATTAAAAATATGAAGAAAAAAAAAGGAACTTATATCCTTTGAGTCCCGCAACTCAACATGCAATACCTCCAGAACTTAGCGGAAAGTGGTGAATTAAGTGTCCTAGCACTAGGTTCCCTATGCCTACCCAGCTATGTGTGGGATACAACCGACAGCTGAAGTTGATTTAATTTTAACATTTTCCAAATCCATACTTTAACTTAATTTACATGTGAAATATTGGTAATACACTTTTAAAAATATCTTTATCTAAATAGTATATCATTACTTCGCTAGAGTTATTTCTTTAATAGCTATTTCCTGTATATTTAATTCTCCATCGTATCTTCTTCATTCTACGTAACATTGGCGAAGTAAATTACAGTCTACTGTCACGCCTAAAAGTCATAACGTATCTACAGTATATGTACACTTGTTTAAAAAGTAAAATCAATAAATTAATAATGGTACTTGTCACATATACATTCTAATATACCTGTAGCCTGCGGTAAATTTTGTGTTAATAGTAACTTATTTATACCTTTTAAATGGAGTTCTAATTTATATTCAATGCTAATAAAATAATCTAAATATTATTATTATGATAACGTGAAATATTTGTGAATTATACGCCAATAAATATTCTTTTATACCTCTACAAAATATTATTAAGAAATTATTGTAATATTGGATTTATTGTGACAATTAAAAAAGTATTCAAGAATAACCATGGAAGAAGTAGATTCGATTATAATGCATTTTTTAAAAGATTTAAATATGTAAGTTAGAGTAGATTTATTTTTTCTAACTTATTTATGTAGTAAATGTAATCATGTTTAATTAACTTAATATAAATATAAAAAAATATCATCATAATATAAATATAATTTCAGCGAAATAAGTGATAACATTAAAAGTATTAGTGATCTGCCAGTAGAAGTAATAGTTGAATCTGCAACGAGATGTATAAATGCCATCAATCCACAAATAAAAGTCCCAAGTAGATTACCCTCAGGAGTTTCTCAAAGAATAGATGTTGCAGCACAGGTTGCGTCTTTGTGTAAGGTAAGAAAGTAGCTTATCTTTTATCATCATTGTAGGATAGGCAGAGGGAACCTTTAATGAACTAGGGGGTTAAAATAATACCTATAGTGCTTAAAATATTTCATTTCCCACTTTCTGTTGAATTGACTGTGTTAGGTGATATTGTGTTAGGTGGCAGAACTGTTAAAACAGGTTTTGCAAGGTAATTAAATGATTTAATACCTTTCCTGAAACCTTAGGAGGGCACAAACTATGTGTTATAAAATATTAACAATATTTTTAGATGAAGCTTTTGTCTAAATAAGGAAACCAAAAAAATATTATATGATTAATCAACCACCTTCATCCCTTCCCTACTTTCTGGCAAATTTTTGAGACATTGTATGTTGAGTGGCAAAACTGAATGCCACTTATTATATACTTACTATTGTCTGACAAGAAAATGTAAATATTAAATAATTCAGTCTTCCAAGTTGGAATTGAACCCACAACCATTGTGTTTACAGTCACATGCTTGTGCCTCTGCATTATGAAATATAATAAGGGCATATTCAACAGGATCTAGGCTATCAAAATGATGTAGGATACCAAACATTCCTATACCATAATGAAACTGAATTAAGACAATTATTTATGTTCCTTATTGAAAAACTTCCAAGTGAGGATCAAAAACTAACAACTAGACTGAAATCTACAAATAAAAAACAGGAATTTTATCAAGATATTAGCAATAAAATAGCACAAGATTTAAATGCAATTTGGATACCTCCATGCTGTACACCTGCTGTAAAAAATACTTTTGGTAATTATAATTAAAATCAACTTACATGTATCAAATAATATATTTTATGAATGTTAAGATTAATGTGTTTTTTTCTTCAAACAGACTATTCAGAACATATAAGTATAAGTCCTGTAAATATCAAGCATAAAATTATTAAAATAAATCAAATAAGAAATAGTAATACACACAATATGAAATCTAAATCTATTGAAAAAATTGTGGACATACAAAACCATGACAATGAAATAAATACAAACACTTATGAATGTGATAAATCATTAAAAGAGTTAAAAGAAACTACAATTATACTCCGTCAAAAATTAGATAGACTTGAAAGTGAAAAAAATTTAATGGATGTAGAATATGT
Source organism: Heliconius erato x Heliconius himera (assembly GCA_013421005.1). Lineage (NCBI taxonomy): Eukaryota > Metazoa > Arthropoda > Insecta > Lepidoptera > Nymphalidae > Heliconius > Heliconius erato x Heliconius himera. The sequence goes on from JAATLQ010027219.1 coordinate 9,905, forward strand.
ACAGGTATTTTGATTATAATATTTATTTCATGCTTATGTTATACTAGCTTTAATCTCCACTTTTGCCTGTGCAGTTAAATGAAAATAACTAAAATTTGTGTATAATACTTGAATAATGAAACATTCTGAGCATTAGGTAGCTCCAAATACAGATGCAGGGGGCTACATCAAAACTATTAACATAATATAATAAAGTCTTGTAAGTGTCGTAAAGTAATAAGGTAATAAAGTCTATAAATAGACTATCCAACACACAGAACTGTTCAATTTGAACCCATAGCTTTTGAGATTAATGCATTCAACCAAATGTATACTTCACCTTTATAATATTAGTTTACATTTTGTAATGATTTAATATGTTCAAATCTTTCAGGCGCAAAAAAAATGTGAACAATCTGCATCTGATTTACATAATTTAGAAAATATTTTAAGTAATGTTGGCATTGATGTAACAGAAACAGATGTGACGGAGAATATTTTAGAAAAAGTTCATTCAAATTTAAGCATGTTACATAGGAAAAGTGAAGATATAACTTCCAAAAATTTGTCCATTAAACTTGAAATCGAGAAATTAAGAGCTCTGAATAGTTTTCCAGAGGTAAGTAAAGAAGTAAATCAAATTAAAAAAAAAACAATTTTAAGTTGATTTGGTCTGTAATTCATTATAATTCATAGAGTTAATTTTAGGCTACTCTAGTACATTTAACATTGTGTAGTAACATTTTTAAAGTGTTATTCTACACTTAGGAAAGAAAAATACTTATTTAGAAAACATATAAAAATTTGAACGAAGCGGGACTCAAACTCGCGTCCCCTGGAAACCGATTTGGTCGGGGTCCAGGAGGCGCGGTAATCCTAAGATACGATATATTCCAAACTATATTTCTTAGTAATTATCTTTGGGTAGCGGAAATTTGTAAAAGCTCCGTACAGAGATGCTAACAACATAAATAAGTTGGAACAAGCGTATAAAAAATTCGACGTAACTTGATGAGAACGTATGGCTGAGTGGTCAGAGCGCCTGGTCGGTTTCAGGAGGCGCGCGTTCGAGTCCCGCTACGTTCAAAACTATATAGATTTTCTAAATAAGTATTGTGTAGCAATTATAAAAAATCATTAATGCTTTTTACCGTATATTACGCTTCTATTTAGTATTTAAGATACTTCATTCTGCTTTTTGCTTGAATTCAAGACATTGCATGTATCAAAACGCTGCGTCATTGCAAGAAAATGAATAGTATTTAGAGTGGAAATCAAACTAACAATAAACCTCTTTGTTAAATGTTCTTAAGAATATATGTATTTACAAACGAAAAAAACTATTCAACCCCTTTTTCCCGACTGCTAAGGAAGGGTTATGTTTTTCGCGCGTATCTTGTATGTATGTAATATTCTTTATTACCTCGTATCTCCAGAACCGCTGAACGGATTTACATATTTGAGGTATCGTTAGATTCGTATTAGCAGCCCAAGTGTTCTTAGATAGGTCACGTTAATAAAAAATGATCATGGCGGCTGTGGTACGCCATTGGACTTAGTAAAAAAAATTGTTTCGTTTCGAATACTACAATATGGGTATCAAATTCAAGAGCTCAATTTCAGGATTTCAAAAAGGTATATCATGATTATCATTACCATAATAAATTCTAACAAAAAAATGAAAAATAAAAAAATATTTGTAAAAACAAAAACCCCGACTGCATCATACTAAAAAGAAAATAAACAAGCCCAATAGTTTATTAGAATTAACAGTCGGGACCTCTTTAAATTATGCGGGGTGCCTGGAAAGATTTCATTGATTGAAGAATTACTTATAGGTCCCGACTGTTAATCCTAATAAACTATTGGGCTTGTTTATTTTCTTTTTAGTATGATGCAGTCGGGGTTTTTGTTTTTACAAATATTTTTTTATTACTATACTGTTTCTTGTGATCACGATGGAGTTTACCCAGGGCTACTTTTTTACTTTTTTTCTTTTTTACTCTGTTTATCCACATGGTAGGCAGGCAGAACCTAATGAAAAGACACCCCATACCCCCACTTTTTGGCGAATTTTTGACACATTGATTTGGAGCCTATCGCCGCGGTTTGTCTTTATCATCAGAGCGAGTTAGTAAATCTTTCCCTGGTGTGAATATTTAATCCACGACTGTCGCCTTTATAGTCAAAAGCTGACCCCCGCGTTAAGACGGCCCCTGTAATATTCATTGTGCTTGTTTTTAGAGTGAAAGAAACAGATGCAAGAGCACGTTAATAAATTTAAAAGAAACTGCTAAATCTATTAAAGAAGAGTGTGAGAGAAAAGAAGAATTAAGGAATATTCTCAAAGCTAAATATGAAAAATTAAGAGGCGGTAACAAAAGGTAACTTATAAATATATATTCGTCGCCGCTTCGGCTTGTTACAAGAACGAGATAAACATAATTTATCAATTGGGAATCAAACCAAGAGAGCATTCGAATTAGACAGATTTTGTAGCACTGCGCCACGACGGCCTCAGTTAATATAAAATATAATTCTCTTGCATATACCTACCTATGCTGTTTATATAGAAATTATAATATTGTTTCAGACATATCGTCTGAAAGGACCAGTTGTGGCGCAAGGGCACAAGTGTGTGACTGTAAACGCGACTGGTTGTGGGTTCGATGCCCACTCGAGAAAATGGAATATTTATTTAAATTTATATTTTGTGTGCGAGGCAAAGCGCGGTGTTGAGTTTTGTCACTCAACACGAAATGCCTCAGGAATTTGGCGGCAAGTGGGAAAGGAGTGACTTGCACTTGGTTTCCTCTGCCTACCCTGCTGTGAACGGGATACAGCGTGAATCTGTTTTATTTATTTTTGTTTCAGGCATATCTATACAAAACGGATATTGGAAATAATAGGTAATGTAGAAAAGCAAAATGCAGAAATAAAAAAAATATTACAAGATACTAGACAGCTGCAAAAGGAAATTAACACATTAGAAGGTCAACTCGATAGATGCTTTTCTATCGCAGACGAAACCTTGTTTAAAGTAAGTAATTTTTCAGTAGTTGCAGCACAGCACATGGAAATCATAAAATATAACTTTCGATACATTGCTTGTTGAGAGACAAACTCAACGTCTTTATTTTATTATCAGGGCAAGGAAATGAACAGAATTCATTCATCCATTTAAAAATTTTACCCACAACCGTGCGAGGGTTTACAGTCATTTAAAATAAAATGATTCCAATTTTTCATTTTCCATTAAGAAAATATACACTTTTTAGGATGCCAAAAGAGATGATCAAGCAAAAAAAGCATACAAATTACTAGCTTTACTACATTCTGAGTGCAATACTATTGTTTCGCTTGTAAATGAGACAGGTATATTATCAAGAGACATTATCGACTTAGAAGAAAGTATTAAAGCAGAAAAATCTAAGAGAACAGAAGATGTACTAAAGAAAATACAACTTGATCTAACAAAATTGCAAAAGGACAATTAAATTGAATTACATTCTAACATGAAAACATGATGTTATATAATTGTAATAATAAAGTGATAAACAATCCTTAGCATCTAGATCAGTGGTTCCCAACTAGTGGTCCGCGGACCACCAGTGGTCCGCAGAACCCTAAATATGGTCCGCGATCAATTTTAATTTTATGACTGGAGATGGTGAGGCGAAGTTTCTGTTTAATAGTCACTGTTAATTTTTAATATACCTACATGCATAGTGGTCCCTGATACCAAGAATGATATAAAAGTGGTCCTTGATGAAGAAAAGGTTGGGAACCCCTGATCTAGAATGTCTCATACATTTTTATGCAATTTATATAAAAAAATATTTTTAATCTGTATGTATGTAACATAATCTATTAAATTGATTACTTTAAGCACATTCTTTTCTTTTACTGTTTCATTCATTACTTTGTTTTAATGATATTTTAGTCCTTTTTATGAGCATAAAATTAATTTGGATGTTTGTATTTTTTTCATTTGCACTAACCAGTATATATTGACTAAATTCTTTTCTTCAAAAGTTGATATTTACTGGCTCAGTTTTACTATAAACGGACACAAATGCATTATATCGAATTCTATAGAATTAAAAAATATATATATCGTAAGCTAAATTGTTTTTATTTTTATTAACAAATTAAATATTTTTTTATCCAAATTGTTTGTTACTTTGAACAGTGTGTTATAATTTGATATTTAAAAATTAATAGAAGTGGTTCAAGACAGGCTGAGAATTTTTAACCAAACTGTAGATAGATTGTGCTATTGTACCTCTCACATTTACTTCTACCGCATACAAATTAACTCTAAATCTATTTATACTTCAAAGTACTTGTCAACTTTAATATAGATTTTTAGGAGTATTTGTTTCTAATGAAACAGTAAGTTAAACAGTATTTATTACACATTTAAACTGTAGCAGAGCCATAGATCAACCAATCTCAGTGGTGTGTTGTGAGAGACCTGTGTCCAGCAGTGAAGGACAAGATTATAATGATGATGAAAATACAAATCTATTTATCTGTTTAAAATACAATACTTAGTATTTTTTTATCTCGATTTTAATTAATTAATTTTGGCTTAAATGAAACATCATTATTTTCTTATGATATATACTACATAGGCTAAAAGTAAATAAATTATACATTATATTAAGATAAAATAAACTACTGCAGTACTCAATCATTTACGCTTAGGTAATATTTCAGGTGGTATGTAATTTTCATCACTCTTTTGTTGCGCTACTTCCTTAGTAATAGATGTGTCGATAAGTTGTTCTTTTTCCTCTATTTGCAAATCAATGTTCTCTTCATTGTCAAAGAACCACAATTTTTGTTCCTCAGTTTGTAACTGCTTTTGTTTCTCCTCAATACTTAATATACGCTTGGCTCTATCCAAACGTTCTGATTGCTCTTTTAATTTTTGTTCTCTAACTATCTCAAAATTCTTAAACAACTGAAAATATATATTTTATTATTATAATATTTATTTATTAAATTTTTCTTAGCTTTGCTGTATCCCACATATATGTAAAAGGAACCTAGAGACATTAAAACGACAACAATGGAATGAAAGCATAAGAACTAAAGAAACTTTTTTTTAATTGTATCGCCATGCACCACACAACTTTGGAGATGGTGCATGACAAGTGGCCAAATTTTATAATTACTTTTGATCAAACCTTCTCCTGTTTACTATTAGATGCTATGCCACTGTACCACTTTAATAAATTTTCTTTTAAATCCATGCTGTATCCCACATACAGTCAAAAGCTAAAAAAATGAAGTACTAAGTAGGCAAAGGTGTCTACTGTTAAGACACTCCATTCCCCTTTTTTTCTGCCGAAGTTTTAAGGTATTATTTATTAAGTGGCTAAACCTACTTGTTTTGCTTTTTTATCAGACCAAGGAAATGAAGATACTAAATAATTCATTCCCCTGAGTGAGAATCAAACCCACAACCATCATATTTATAGTCACATGCTGGTGTCACTGTGCCTCCACTTTATTAATTGGTATTAATACAAAAATATTGTTACTTGCTGAACCACCTATTAATAAACTTACCTCTTTTTGAACAGATATATCCTTATTTTGTGTTTTATTTATGGCATTCTCTATAGAATTCTTAACAGAGTCTTCTAAATTTATTTCTGATAAAGGTGCTTTCTTTAACTTATCTATACATTGATCTAACACATTTTTTGCCTCATCATTTAAATTTTTAGATTCTCTTATAATAAGTTCTAATACCTCAGGATATAATTTGAATGATTTCATATTTAATAATTCTTCACATAACAAAAGTAATTTATTATGTTTTTGATAAAAGAGCCAACCAATTACTTGCAAGTTGTAACTAACATTGTCATTTGAATTTTTTGATATCCATGCAAGTGTTTTTCCTGATAATATTCTTAAATCTGTTATATCAAAATGATCATCAAAATAGGGGTTCCTTAAAAACTTAACCCTAATTTTTATTTCTTCAACTTTTTCCTTTTTAGTTGTTTCAGGAGTCGGATGCTCTTCTTTTTCTTTATATTCTGATAAATATTTATAACATGCATATTGTGACATTGTGTTAGTGATCTCATTAGACAAGTCCTCTTGCAACATATAAACAGAAGCAACATTTGCCGCTAGTTCAAAGTTTTTAGCGACAAGAAGTTTATCTAACAATATATTAGCAGAATAGTAATCTAAGAAAATACCAAAATTAATTGGATCTTTTAAAATTTCTACTAAGTCTTGTATGTTACCATGTTCAATGAAATTTCTTATTGTAGCATGATGAGTAGATTCCAATGTATTTCCCGTTTCGGCAGAAAGTCTTAATTTATGCAATAGATCTTTAAGTTCTTCAAGGTATCCAGCATCATTTACTGCATTAGCAAACATATCGACATCGATAGCGCTTATCACCCCCTTTGAGGAATAATGTTGGTCAAGAACATTATAAAAATCATTAAGATTTACTCTTTTTAAAATAGATGAAGATATTTGAGTATTCCAATCTTCGGTGCATTTATACTCGTGCGTTAAAAATGTTTGTCTTTGTATATATAAATATGAACATTTTTTTTGAATGAGATATCTTCTGAAGCTACGCAACATGCTTTTATCAGAAAAAATAAAAACTATGGAAATATTATGAAAAAGATACCTGAGGTTATGTATTTTCGAAACTGTCAAGTAAACTTAATTAGGTTAGAAGTATGTTTTGTTATGACTTACGGTTTTTTTTAAATACTTGCTCAGGGTGTAAAGAAATGTTTAAAATATCTATAAAATTATACCTATAAAAATCATTATGATACCATAGTGTACCATACATATTATTTTAAATCTTATATTATATATTATAATAATTTATATTTCTTACACAATATTATTGATTAGAAGAAAATATTTAAGAATACAATAATATATTAGATTTTTAAAGACTATTGTTTATTGTTATAACAAATAAGAGCCTAATTAAGAACAAATATTATTCACTAAGGCATTTTTTAATTATATATTACTAGACATATTAAATAAATTACTGACTACTAAGTACGTAATTACATTTCCCCAATGGATGGTTGCATGTGTTAGAGAGAAATACGTCGTCTAATTTTCTCATAATAATTCACATTTCGGCACCATACCACATATTGTTAAGTTGGCAACTCAGAGAACTCAAATATTTTATAATCTATATATTTACTAGTTTCGCGAGTTGAACTTTCAATTTAATATTTATTACTTTTCTATTACAGATAAATTTTAATTATTTGTAATTTTAAAACAACTGAACGTATCACTCTATATTAAATTATTTCTAAAATATATTTTATGGATTATGTTAATTTCACCACAATGATTAAATAACTGACGACGTCACCAATTTAAAAGTAAAATAAATATTTTAAATCACAATGGACGATTTATATATAGCTGTAGTTTGCTCGTCAAATATGAATAGAAGCATGGAAGCCCATGCTTTCCTTGCCAAAAAAGGATTTAAAGTTAAATCATATGGAACAGGTGAAAAGGTTAAGTTGCCAGGAGCATCAGCTGATCGTCCAAATTGTTATGAATTTGGAGTTCCTTACGATGATATTTATAATGATTTATTAGAGAAAGATAAAGCTTATTACACTCAAAATGGACTACTCCACATGCTAGATAGAAATCGAAGAATAAAACCATCACCTGAAAAATTTCAAGTAACCACTGAGCGCTTTGATGTTATTATAACTTGTGAAGAAAGGGTCTATGACCAAGTTATTGAATGGTTTGGTTCTAGAAGATCAATATATAATCAACCTGTACATGTTATCAATATTGATATTCAAGATAACCATGAGGAAGCCACTATTGGAGCATTCTTAATAAGTGACATGGTTACGAAAATGGCACAAAGTGAAGATTTAGACAATGATATTGATGAACTGTTACATGACTTTGAATCCAAGTGTCATAGATCAATTTTAAACAGCATTATGTTTTATTAATTTAACATGCAAGTTTTAATTTAGTTCTCTACGGTGCAGATATTTACATCTTTGTTTTCATTACCCTAATTTATAAAAGCATGTTCTTGACTGTATGTTTATGAAATTTAATTGATTTCATATAATATTATGTATTATTTTCTTTTTAGACATCTGAGCTTTGCAGAAAAAATAGAAATTATGTATTAATACATAATACTGCTTTCTACTCTTCTTAATATTACTTGTAAGATTTGCTTAACAAAAATATTGATATAAAAAAGAATTATTAGTTTGACAGACTGATAATTTATGTATTGGTAAACTTTTAATAGACACTTATGTTTCCAATAATATGTATTATGTGGCACATTCTAGACATATGCAACTAACACTTGCATCTAATGGATGTGGTTTCAAATCTCATAGAAATGGAACTTTCCAATGTCATGAGGGTAAACGTTGTCAATAATAAAGAAGTGAGAAAAAAATATAAATTTTAATTTGTAACTAAAATATGCTTAATTTGCTGTTTATATTTTATGGACATGAAATTGACATGTGATACAGTATAAAAATTGAATACATTTTATATGTTTGCAAATGTTTTTTGTCTTGTATATTTATTTATTTAACCTAAGACTCTTCATTGTTGACTTTTTTTTTAGTCTTACACTATGTCTCGCACACAGCAGGGTAGGCAGAGGTAACCTAGTACTAATACACTCTGCTCTCCATATTCCTCCAAATTGTGGAGGAATTGCGTGTTGAGTGGCGGAACTTAATGCCGCGCTTTTCCTTGACACCAGAGCAAAGAAATGAAGATTAAATATTTTTATATTTTAATTACTAAGAAAAAATACAATGAAGAAAACCTAAAAAAATATAACCAAGTTGGCACCAACTCTAACACCGTCATCTTAAGATTAAGCTTGGATTTGAAAGCGATTAATGAATACAGGCCTTACGAACAAATTTTTCTCTTGAACTTTTGAGCACACGTCTTGACCATGCAATTTTAGGAATTGTAATAGGTTACAATCAAAATTTATCAAACACGAAAAAAAATAGTAAAAAAATCCAAAAGCATATAAAAGATTCCCATAGTATAAGTATTCTCGATTACTAAAGCTGTTACCGTCAGCTACATGCGCATTAACCAATTCGGAAATTTAAATACGATATATCAAATTAATATAGACAGTTCTATACAGAGATCATTCGCTTTCATTAAAGTTGCTTCTACTGACATAAATTCAAAAAAAATAAAAGCTATCGATACCACAAAAGGCTAAAAATAGGTTCAGTACAATATTCATCCTATTTATCTATACTAATATAATAAAGCAGAAGAGTTTGCTTGTTTGTTTGTTTATTTAAACGCTAAGATCTCTGCATATACTGGTCTGATTTACTTATTTTTTGTTTTGCATGAAAGCTACGTTCTGCTACATCCTTTTATTAAGTCTAAAAAAGTCCGACCGAAACAAGGTCTTCAGCTGAAACCGAAACTTTTTAGTATACGGTATAATTCAAGACAAACAATTTTTAACATATGTTGCATGGATAGATCATGGACTTATTTAACCGTGTTCGAGATATAAATCATACAAAATTATTTTTTACTACATATCTTTGGGCAATAAAATTATTAAGAAAATTTATTTGAGGCCGGTCGTGGCGCAGCGGCACGAGGTGTGACTGCAAAACTTTATTTGGGAGGTTTTTTTTTTGATTAATTGTAAGGTCTGACCGAAAATTCGGTTTCGAACCGAGCCGAACCTTCGGCCAAACCGAAACTAAGTACTTGTTAGGCGTCGCTCTGCTAATTATTGTGGTCCATGAGTTATAAAGTCAGTTTATTAATTCCAAATGATAAAATTAAAATCGTTTATAAGAAATGCGTGTAAATCTTTCGTGGAAAGTTTAGTACCTACGTCCCAAAAATACTTTAAAATAGATGGAACAGGCAGAAAGAATTTTATTTAATTGAGGTTACCTATGTACTTAATATCTAAAAATAAATTGTTGAAATATCACTTATTTGGTATTTTAAATAATATAAAGTATCAGTTATTTAATAAATGAAAGATGATGATGGCATGGTCCTGAGCAATCAGGACAATCCTTCATTAAAGTTCAATAGTCTCATAGTCATAGTCTGCCCAGAATCTGTCCAAATGGATAGATTGTAAAAAACACATTTTATTGCTCATATTAGCTTCTAAATATGAAATATTTGAAAAATTTTAGCAACTAACTCTGAGTAGTCTATTACTTTATTATTTTCAAAAAAAAAACGTTTGACTACAAAGCATAACGCTTTAGATACAATTTGTTACGTATGATTTGCATATACATTGTCTTTTTTAAGAATACGGCTTCACAGACCATAGAAGACGATTGCTTTTAATTTTTCTATAGTCATGGCTGGAACTTTTTGAAATAATTATTTACAACAGCACCAGTCTTATCAGGTCTTAGTAGACTCAATCACCTAATTCGTTATCTTTTATCTTGGTACATTTTGCATGCATACTTTGTGTATTTTTTCAAAATACAATTTGTCAAAAACCTAGCAGAGAATACATAAAAAAATGTTTTCCCCATTATTGCCCAAATATGATGTGTAATAAAAATAATTTTATATGATTTATATCTCGAAAATGGGGCAACTACAGACCATGCAATATAGCGTAAAAATAGTTAGTAATGAGCACGTACACGTGGACTGTTTCAGTTAGTCTTTAATTATATTGTATATTAAATAAAAAGTTTTGGTTTCGGTTTCGGCCGAACCTGAGAGCAAAGCCGAAGGTTCGGTTTCGGTTTCGGCTGAAAACCTTGTTTCGGTCGGACACTAATTAATTGATAGACTTATGCCGAAATGTAGTACATTTTTGTATACGCTACGGTACAAAAAATCTGTGGCATTTAATTTGTTCTTGTTTTTTAAAACACTTATATTAGACATACAAAGTATGCATATATTTTTGCTCAAATTGTGTCAAAAGTTTCCAGTTCTGGGTATAGAAAAATTAAAAACTATCTTCGATGGTCTGTGAGTCCGTACTCTTATAAAAGATATTATTAATATTTGCAAACTCCTATACTGTATACTTACAAACCTTATGAAATAAATAGAATCTAGAGCACGGTTAAGCTACTTTTATAGTATTAATAGTCAATCATTTTTTAAGTGTTGTTTCAAATATTAATTTTAAGTTATCAAATGAACCTCAATGTATAAATTCTTTTAATTTTTCGGTTAATTTGTCTATTTAAAATTGAGAAGTGGTAAGTTAAAAACATAACATATATTTTTTTAAATGGTATAAAAAATAGAATTTGTTGCAGGATTCGACCCTATGATAAGAATGTATTGCTTAGCGGTGAAAGCGTTTGGCTAAACACCTAGGGGACGAGCTTTGATAGGTGAAGAATGCCTTTCACCAGACAAAGATGCCTACTCCCCTCCAGCGTTATCAAAATACCCCCAGTAGAAAGACAACAGGGACTTCTACAATATATAAAACACCTTTTGAAACAGACAGGATTGCTATATTTTAATGAAAAGCTTCCATTAAAACTATATTTAAGTCTAACAAGAAAGTAAATCCAATTCTTAAGACCAGTGAAACGTAATTTTCCTCTGCAGTGTAGACCTATAAAAACTAGATAGTAACTAAGATTTAACATATATTGTTCAAAAAAGGGGAGGCATCGATATTGGGGAAACGAAGACATCTCCGATGTCTAGAATGGACATGTATCGAAGTCAGCTGCGTCTGGATAAAGAGCGGAAAAACCTAACCATAACATGGGGTCTTATAAATAAATCACAAACCCTCGCTCGGGAGAAAAGATATATACAGGAGGAAGGTCACGAAAAAACATAAGAAACCCCCGCATGGCATTTATAAAGAGATTGACGAGTGATAACAGTGGATAAAGTATAACATACAGAGAGTAGGGCCTTTGGCGCTCCGTTCTCTCTAACTACCCCGCTAGGGATAAAGCATGAAGTTAGTTATAGTTATAATTTTATGAAAAAAATAATAAAAATAACTAAAGAATATTAATAGAAATCGTTAAGTTTTAGATATATTTTAATAACTCTAAATCTAAAATTTAAGTTGAATTAGCTTATTCTTGTACTGTTACTGTATATGTGAAAAACAGTATAATATTTATAACGTTTCCATTACACTGAAACTCAATGCCGTGGAAGTGATATAGCAAGAAGATTCAAAAGAACAGAATGCGAGAAAAAATCACGAACTAAATTTAGGTACTACGTAATTTTTTTGTCATGGCTGGTTTAAACATAAATAATTCATCACACGACCCATCCTTGAGTTTACCTATTAGAAATATGTCTAAGATACAGGACTACAGCCTGAAATCAGACCCATTCGTCTAGTCTAAAAGCTAATAAAATCATTATCTTCAATCAGCGTCATTGCCATCTTTTACAATTTTACTGGCAATGACGTCGCAATCAATTATGTTTTTACATAAAACACGTTGGAATTTTATCAAAAACTCATTCAAAGTACATGAAATGTGCTGTTTACAGATTATGTTCAAAATGTCAATATAAGTATATATTAACGATTGCCGAAACATTTTTTATCTAAAGGTAGTAAATAAAGATATCAATGACGATTGATGTGCTAAAATTAGGAGAATCCAATTTAAGACTTATTTATAAATTGTTAAAGCATCCATGGCGGCAGTTACATCGTCGGAAATTAAAGCTCTGCATGGTAACGTTATTATAACCCAAAAAAAAAGTACGTTAGATAACGATTTTTCGTGGCAATTTTTAATACAAAAGCTCGCTCGATGAATGATCTTATTTTTATAAACTTTTTCTGCGATCGATTTTTGTGTAGCTATACCTAAATTATAAGCACGTTCTTATTATGAATAACTGTAAGTATGTACTTATTTCATTGAAATTAACAAAAAAAAAATTAGTTTAATTACGAATATTTTTGAAAAGAAATTAGCCAAGAATACACCAAATCTCCACGTAAAAAATTCAATTTTTTTTAAGTTTTTACTTAAAATATATTTTTGGATACACTAAATCATTAAACTTCTTTATTATTTAGTTAAGTATGTAATATGATATTTATATTTTAAAATAATTTACTATTAATGAGTAAGCACAAGAAAATTGAAATTTGTGCGTTTCGGAGAACTGCATATTGAAGGCAAGGCTAAACCACAGAATACACATGTACCCAAAGGGCTGAACTACGCAATGTTTTGGCCTTTCCGTAAGGATAGATAATAAAACAGCTAATGTCAAAATATGTAAGTGTTGACAATTGACATTGATAATTTGATTCGAAAAGTAGATCACAATAGTTATTTATACTTAGTTTTCAATCGAGAGATATTTTAAGTAATAATTTCATATTCATCAGTAGCCAGTATAGTAGTACAGTAGCAGTAAATATTTATGCATCTAATTTACTAATTAGACATGAATACAATCAGAAAACTGTTTCAAAGCCAGTTGCAAAACACTCTCATAACCAATAATTTGCACACTACCGGATCACAATTAGCATGGGCGAAATCAACATTACCAAAAACATTCATTAGTAACAACAAAAAAATATATCCTCCTCAAGAAATTGGCGAAGAACCGAGACCAGCTGTAAGAATAATAAATGTATACATTAAAAATTTTAAGTAGACTATTAACTACCACTAATTAAAAAAACTTCATGTTTTAGTTCGTATGTCATCAGAAAACAAACGTTAAATATAGTCCTGACAAATTATGGTACATTGCTTGTCTTGTAAGAGGAATGACAGTAGATGAAGCAGTTAAACAACTGAGTTTTGTCAATAAAAAAGGTGCAACATTTATTAAAGAAACTATACTTGAAGCTCAACAATTAGCTGTTACTCGACATAATGTAGAATTTAAAACTAACCTTTGGATAGGTAAGCAATTTTAATAATCATAAAATTTTAGATGTGTGTCTGTACAGTTTAAAGAAAATCTTGAGCAATCTGTAGACCAGTTGTGGCGCAGGACTATATGTATACGCAACTGGTTGTGGGTTTGATCCCCATTAGAGGAAATTGAATATTTATTTAAATTTATTATAATTTTCATGTCTTTGCTCAGGTTTTAAGACAAAGGGTGGTGTTGAGTGCCACCACTCATAATGTTTTGAATACTTTGACCCCCATTTTGACTGTTATTTGAGTAGTACTGGTTTATTATTGAAAACTATTCTGTTTCACCTCTCTCTTGACATTATTTTATCTGTTAATTAAAGAAGATTCTCTTTGCCTATTTTTTTTTTATCTTTTTATGTCACATAGCTTTTATATTTTGTTTAAGTATTTAAAATATTACTATCAAAAATTTCAGCTGAATCCTTTTCGGGTAAAGGCATGGTGGTAAAAGGCATTAGAAGACATGCTAGAGCCAGATTGGGAAAAGTTAGATATCAATACAGCCATTATTTTGTACGCTTGGAAGAAGGAAAACCACCAAAAGATTATTATAAAATAAACTCATTAACACCACAACAACAATTAGATAAATGGTTGGAACAAATGAGAAAACGAAAAATTATTAATTCATATTAATCGATGTAAAAGATATAGGTAGATACAAATAGATGTTATCCATATGTTAGTGTTATTATTCTACACCTTTTTATAGGATCATAATAGTTATAACCTTAAATTCTATTTGTGCTTTTGTAATTTTGATGTTTTTAATAGAACATCAAAATTGTAACAGCAAAAATACAATTTTGCTAAATGCAAAAACACAGCTTTTAGTAATGGCTATTGCAGCATTGATTTGAAATAAGACCTACAGTCAACCAAATAAAATATGGTTGTTGCTGAATGATGGCTGTGCATTTTGATTTTAGGATTTTCTTTTTACTAATTATTTTCTTTCATTCTAAATAATGTACAAAAGTTCAGAAATCCTAATGTCAAGATAGCCACAGCTATATGTATAATTCTTTTTACTTATTTTATCTGGACCTGGTTTGAAAATAAAAAAAATGGTTAAAATTATAAAATTTAATAATTATAAAATATAATTAGTATTTTTTTTTGCTATATAATTCAAAAATCTCATGAGGTATAAAATTATTTTAAGATCATTTTATAAATATACATCTAGTATTGTTTAACTTAATCTAATATAAGTACATAATGGCAAGTGGCTAGTAATAAATATTTTTTAAAATTTAAAATTACTGCCACTTTTAAATACTGTGTTTCATGCAAGAAATTATTTATGATGAAATAATAAATAGGAAGACCTTTATTTGACTTGCTAACATCCATAACTGCAGCAGGCCATGATGAGAAACAATTATAATGAGTGATAAAATGTTTTGACTTAGAGATTTTTTTAGCTTCGTGCTGTATTTCACGTTTAGTAATATAGGCAGTGGGAACCTAGTGTAAAGGCAGTACATTCCTTAAACACTGGCCTACTTTCGAGACATTGTGTGATGAGCAGCGGAATTTAATGCCACACTGTTTTGTTTCTGGAGAAAGGAAATAGAAGAAATCATTCTCCAGAGTGGGAATTGAACCTACAATCATCACATATACAATCAGATGCTGAATCGCTACACTACGGCAGTCTCAAGGCTTTTTTAGACAGATATATTATGTAAATTTAAATTTTTTATAGCATATTGGTATGATAAAATTTCCTTAAATTTGCTTAGATGTTATCATGACACAGTTGCCTATGATAATCGTAAGTTCTGATCGGACGCTGTTCAAACACTGTTGTATTAATAATTAAAATATAATAGTTAATAAATAAAATATAGTAGCATAAATAGTTTTTATAAATGCCACAGGTTGAACATATTGAATATGTAAATAACGGCAATGCCAGCATCTTTTAAAAAAATACTTTCTAAGTAGTGGATCTTCTTGATTCTTGAAACACATAATAATAAACTTAACATAAAGTAAATGAAGACTACATAAAAAATTATAGTCTTGGTTATAACCAAGACTATAATTTTTTACTATGTTGCTACATTTGTGATTAAAATATTTATACACTAATATAGTCTTATTTGTGACTATTTGTATAATGATATATATTTACTGTAGATGAATCAAACAGACATCCGAGTTTCAGTTCTCTTTTTTGGTACATAACCATATAAAAATATTGATCCTATAACAAATAAGGCACCTACAGCAAATTGTACAGTTAAAACAAAGTCAAATATATAAATGGAAGCTATACAAGATATAACAATGGCTACAGATGTTGCAAATCCCTTTAAAATATTATCAGCATATTTAACAACAACTGCAACTATCAGTCCCCCAGCTGCTTGTAACACTACTAAATACCAAACAAACCCATCAAATCCCTTCAGTAAGTCGTTCAAAGTGCCACTATTTATAACATGTGTTATCAAACCAAAGGGTAGAGATGATAAACTCAGTTGAACATTTCTCATCCACACCTGCAAGATAAAACATTTATTAACATGTACATTGATATTAATATAATAAAATAATAGTGAATGAATAATATTAATGAAGAAAAGTAGTACAGCAGCATTTCTCACTTGAGGGACTGAACACCAAAGATGCTTAATATGAATTATTTTCCTTTTACTTGCCACCATAACAAACAAAACTTATTCATGTCTCAAGAAGTAGAGTAAAAATAAAGTGTTTTAATGTTAGGTTTATTACTTTTTATAAAGCAGAAGGAACCTAATATGCAAGAAATTATTATTAAGCCCTATAAAAATAAAAAGTATTATTATTTTACTTACAGATATATCTGATTCTTTTAGGACTTTTTCAAAGTAAATTCCAGCAAAACCAGATATAAAACATGCTGCCAAGGCAGCTCCAAAACCAAGAATCTTTGATTGTTTAGCTAAGTTTGGTGATGATTTTCCTTTATCCGTCGAAGAAAGTTGTACTAGTGCAATTCCAGCCACTAACAACCCCAAAGCTCCCCATTGCCATTTTTTTAATTTTCTTTTCAAAACTATTACAGCAAAAAATGCTGTTGTTAATAACTTTAACTGATATGTGACCTAGGATGAAATTAACAAATTTATTAATTTAATTTAATAAATTTTATTATATTATATTGTATATAATTAAATTAATTTAAAAGTTTATATTTTCAAAAATTATATAGCCAATACTGACAACAGTGTTGACATAGCTCTTTATGTTTTTTTATTAAAATGTAGATAGATACATACCTGATAAGTGGCAGCATCTAAATTTGATGCTGATACATAAAGTAAGTTGTTTTGTATAACATATAAAAATGATGGAACACAAACACGCAGAGTGTCCTTAATATTTAAAATAACTGTGGAATACATTGTTATAGCGCCTTTTTTTATACTTCCAGATTCCTGCATTACTAAAACTATGCAAATTCCCAGCTTCAAGACCTCTGCCATAAGAACCGCTGAAATTTTTAAATTGTTTATATTTTTCTTTGAATTAAAATTATTATTGTAAATGTGGCAGTCTGACTGTAAATGCAACATTATCTGGTAACAAGACAATGAGTAGTATTAAGTTCCAGCACCCCATAAGCAATATCTCAAATATTGGGCAGAAAGTGGGGAATGAAGCATATTAACACTAGGTTCTCGGTTCTCTTAGCCTACACTACTGTAAGATAAGATAGAAGCATAAAGTAAGAAAATAAGTAAATAAAAATAAACCATCTCTTAAAAGATTTACCTGCAGTCGAAGAGAACATTTCAACTTCTCTAGTCCTTGCATATCTCATACTTAAACCAAGAGCAGCATTTTGAATTGTTAATATAGCCAAACTAACATATTTTATGTAACCTGCAAAGTCATTTAAAATGAAATTTGGTAAAAAGAAAATACATAATTCATTTAGAAGGATCATTTTTTATCTTACAACCTTATGTTGTAAGAACTACATTAAAATTTCATATGTTATTTGTTATTATAATAAAATAATCTTTTGATATGAATCTAAGATTAAATATTAATCAAAGTATATATATAATTAGCTTGTAAATGAAACAACTTATTATTTATATCTAATAAGCAAAATCTTTTACAAGTAAGATAAATTTGTATCTTATCAATTTGCTCAATTTAATTGAACATGGAAAATTTTAAAACAAATTTTAAATAATATTTTTGTACAATGAAATGTATTATTGGTAAGAACCAAAGAAAACACAAACCAAAATTATGCCTTCTATTAGGAGAATAGTTCTCGGTCTTTTTATCGTCTACATCCATATTTTCTAGATTAAGGGGATTTTCAGCAGTCACTGTTTCGTCTTCGTTATGAATTTCTTCAGTTGATTTAGCTTTCTCCTGTAGATTGGTATCATCTGTTGACGTCATATTAACTACTTACTTCAAAAAAAATCTCCTTCTAGCCATGAAGATATAAAATAATTATAACAAAAGTTCGAGGAAGCAAATACAAAGTATTAACTTTAATGATTATTTTTAAAATTTACCTGGTAATTATTTTTTTATTATATGAATAAAAAGTTGTTACTTGATATTCATTACGCTGTTATTTATACAATTATAGTAACGCAAACAAAAAACAAACAGATTCAGTTTCGGTTTTGTTAAATTGTTGACGTAGCTCCCAGAGCAAGGAAGACATTGAAAATTAAAAGTTGTCATAAAATGTTACTTGTCAACTGTCATTTATGATTATTTTATACTTTTTATGAAAAAGTATTAAGCCGTACAGCCTTCTAAAAGCTGATTCACATATCCAGTAAATATCGATACGGTATGTATTTGAATAGCAACAATAAAAAACCCGCGTGTAAAGCTGAAATTTTGCTGTGAGGTATAAGCTTGGACATTATAATGCACCTTTAATGAAGTCTATCTAATCTATGAACTACCTCTATTTATTTAAAAAAATGGAATTAGCTAAAAATGTGTTGATATGGACAATGACAATTAATGAAAATAATGATAAACATCTGAAGAAAAACAATGCTATGGTACTAACAATGATAAATATATATATGTATTGAAATCAAAATAATTACTTAGTATAGTAATAAAGATCACTAGTAGGGAAGTCTAAGAAAACGAACACCTTTTTCACCTCCACTCCATATATTAGGTCAATAATCATGCAGCTTAAGCGGGCGAAGCCGCGAGCGGGCCGCTAGTGAATACATAAATTACAATAACTTTACTTAGTAGATCCCCCTGCGCGGCTAAGTCTTTCATTTTATCAAAAGCATGCGTAATTCTTTGCCGGAGCTTGTCTTCTGTATGGACTTCTGACGCATTCTTCAAGTTCATTTTTTACTTTTTTTAATAATATCATTTTTTAACTCGTCATATTTCAATTCAATTGTAAATACAATAGCTACTATATATTTATACCATAGCCTTTCTGGAAAATTTTTCAACCTTTTATTTACAGCACACAGCTAGAGACATTTCCCAATTTTCTATAAGATTCATATGACATGCGTCGTACATCTAGCTTTCATAGCTACGTACGAAAAAGCATCACTCATTGTCATTGTCACGTTCCGCCTGATCCGAGTGTGCAAGCGAGAGCGAAGAACAAGCGATAGAGGCGCATCTGTTCATTCATACTTGTAATAAATAGCACGTTGTTGCTTGTTGAAAAATGATTGTATTAATGAGTGCAAATAAATGTTAATTTATAGAAATAAACAATTAACCAGATCAACGGATACGGGTAGAGCACGGAATACTGCAATGTTCAAAACCTCGGCTTTACAAAAATATACATTACTAAATTAATCCGTTTAAATAGTTTCATTTAAAATGTGTAATAATCGCAGAAAACAAAATTCTTTTCATTTGTATTATACAAAATAGTGATATTAATTTGTTAAAGTATGCAATTTTTCATATTTTTTTCTTATGTACGTAACGTACATCAGAAAAATCGTAAAATCACGTAAAATCGTCGTACGTAAGCTGACTTTACAGACATTCAATTTTAATCAGCATTTTTTTTCAGTGTCATGCTGTATCCGTATCCGTATGTGGCAGAGGGAGCCTAGTGTTAGGACAGTTAGCCACGCCCCACTTTCCTCCGACCAGAGTGAAGAAATAAAAATATGAAATATCTTCCGAGTGGGAATCGAACCCACAACAGTTTACATTGACACGCTTATGTCCCTGCGCCACAAGTGGCCTTAATAAGCATATACCAAAAAAAAAGTGATTGTCGTGTACGTTTTATTATTTTAGAATAATGTTATTAGATTATATGTAAATAATATTTCTTTTCAGGTTTGGCTAAACAAAGAGTATTTTATTATAACCACTCTTTAGAGAATCTCTAATCTTTCAGAAGTGACGTAGAGAATGAAGCATAATATTATGGTACCTAAGAACTAATGTATCTTTTGCTATATTAAAAATATTCCTTTTAAAAAACAAATTGTGCTTTTTCTATTATAGTCAAAAATGTTCTATTATAATTAAAAATCACAAACAGCATTCAGTGCAAATTTTTGCAAATAGTAGTTGATATTTTTCAAAAATAATTAATATTTTTGAGACATTGCATATTGATGGCTGGAAATCAATGCCACACTTTGTCTTGTTCGTAGAGACAATCTCTTTTATTTATTCAGTAAAATACAAAAAGTTAATTATGAAAGCAATAGATGCCATCATGCCACAGTAGGACCAATCTGTTATCAAGTGGAGGTTAATAATTTTCAATTTTTTCTCTTACATCTGCAATCTGCTTATCAGCTATAATCAGATGAATTCTGGTGTGGGATGTTTTATTGTGCATTTCCAGTTAATAGATACTTATAATGTGGTCTAAACTTAATAGTTTTTATGTTTGGATTGGCTAAGTTATATTCTGTTGATTATTTAATAAATCCTTCACTAATATCTTGCTGTTTGTTAAGTCTTTCTTTGGTAGTGTAGAACCAGACAAAGTATTCTTCTCCTCTATTGTTGGTATGCCAAGGCACACTAGTGTATTTCAGAATTTTACCACTGGAGACAATTCTTAATGTAATATTTAGAATTTTCTGTAGTATTTTCAAGTGGAGTTGTTATCAGATTCCCCATAATTCAATTCCATAGGCGCAAATTGGTTCAATAATTGCTATATATAAAAGAAGTTTGTTGCTGAAGGAGCCAGGATTATCATCCTAACAGCCATGACAGATTTTTGAATTGCATGTTTGTTTGTTTCTTGATATTTGCCCTTTATGGCAACATATTTTACCGTTATTGATCAGTATGGTTTTACCTTATATACATACAGTGAAATCTTCTTTTTAGGAGTGTAAAGTCATAGACTTATATATATACAGCCTATGCTGTTTATTTCTTCAATTTTAAGTCACTGCTTTGTCTGAGTTTTCCTTGTGTTCATGTCACTTGCAAGATATTTATATTATCTGAATTAATCTATGTAACAATGTCAGGGATCTAAGGCAAGTCCTCTGTATATATTGAGCAAAGTACAGGCCCGTGTGTAACTTAAATAACCTTCTCCAATTTTACTTGAAATCTGCTTTGCTATAGATAAGACTTTATGACCATGTGTAATGAATTCAGTGAGAGTTTAAGCATATAAAGGAATACCTTTATATAATATTTTATTGAACATTACTGTATATCTATAAACACAGCAGAACAGTATTGTATTAATTTCTGTAAGCCATTTTTCTGCATGAGATGATTTTTCTAATGATTTGGTCAGTGATTTTCACTTGAGGACAAAATTTGGTAACAAAAGCAGCATTGGACTTCACCACTCAACATGCAATATCAAATAAAATAGGGAACTGAGTATCTTAACACTAGCTTGTCTCTGCCTAATCCACAAATTATACTAATATAAGCACTAAATTACAACAGAATTAAATTACAAACATTTCACAAAAACATGTTTATTATGAGATAAATAAAATATTTATTAAATTAAATACTATACAACACAACTACTTCATAATTATCCATTATTGATCATTTTCAAAATCTGCTGGATTCTTGCGCCCAAGTCTGTGGTGTTCCCTTTCTACACCTTCATATACAAGGTATCCAATAATAAAAGCTGCAAAATATAAAATAAGTATTAAAAAATTTTTTTTACCTGTCAAATAATTTCACTGGCTGCCAGTAATTTTATGCTTAGACAGTACAATACTATATTAATATATTAAAACATTGCAAGTGGCTCTGTTGTTTTGCAGATCATTAAAAGAAATGTTTGACATTTAATGACCTATTGACATATAATTCACAAAATGAGTTTAAAGTTTTAAAAAATATACCTTAATTTTCGGAACGTTTAAATCAAAATACCTTAAGGTCAATACTTTTTTATATGCATTAGGTAATAAAAATAAATGTGCAATATGAACAACAACCCTGGTATTTTTAATATTAGAAATTGTTCCATTACCTAAATCAATTAATTTTTTTTATTAAAAATGGTCTAATTCTACTTTAAAAAATCTTGAAACTTACGCGGTGCAACTCTAAATACACTTTCACGGAATCTGCGAAATATATTTGGAATACCATTAGAGATAGCTCCGGCATAAGCACGTTGCTCATGGGGCGATAACTTGTACGTTATCAAACCCCTGATCTTAGCTAATTCTCCAAAATGCTTTCCCATTTTCTAAAATCAAATTTACAAAAAAATATCTATATATAAATTACGTAATTTCGAAAAGTAACAAGTTCGATTGAAGTTAAGTTACACTTACAAAAATGTAGACTGCAGAGCAAGAGCACAGACTAAAATAAACCCACAGAATACACCTACCTATACCCAATGTTAATAAACCTGTATAAACCTGTGTCTTGCATAAATATATTCTGTGCACTAGGTGTACAGAAAACATTTGTGCTTAAGGCTAGCCAAAGACACACAATATTATTGTCAATACAATATTGACAGTAATATTGTTCAATATATGGCCCCACACACTACACAATATTATTGACAATATTTCGTAGTAAAATCTGATGCAGTCACTCAGTAGCTTTATTTGTACGTGTTAAATCAAAAATAGCTAGAATTATTTAAGCCGTTGCTTTAGTTATTGCATTTAGCTAACTTACAAAAAATAGATTGATCAAAGACTAAATGAGAAAAAAACGGAGTTTTAGATTTTCAATGTTATGAACAACAACAGAGGCCATTCGTGGCCCAGGGGCACAAAGTGTGTCTTTAGACGCGACAGGTTCGATTCCTGCTCGACGAAATTCTACAGAATGATTTTGTCATAAAATTGTTTAAAGTGTTAAATGAAACTACGGTTTTAATTACTCTATAAAAACCTAATACAATTAAAACAAAAGAGATTTTCAGAAAAATGAAAGTGATTTTTTCAAAGAAAATAATAAAATTATCGTTTAAAAAAACGCCATTAGTCAAGAATGACGCACAGAGACACTAACCTATCAAAGCGATAACGCCGCACACGCCTCATTCACGAAATCGAATCGTAGGTAATGGCGGCGATGTTGATGAATTAGAAGAATATAAATATAAATTTAAATAAATGAATATACCGCCACATGCATGTAATTAAAAAAAATAAGAGGTACTTAAAATAAATTGACTCTTTAAAACTGACATTCTTAAAAATACAAAAATGAGCAAATAAATAACAAATATCGTACAACTTAAACTTTTTTCGTACAAGGAACTTAAAAAAAAATCTATCATGTTGAATATTGCACGAGTAACGCAATCACGCTCATTCGTTTGAGTGCCACGTGACTTATCAATATGACGTGAATTATCAATAATTTTGACTGATATTGCAAATTTCGAACCTTAAGCTAACGCCGGACCTGCTGTCTCCACTATTTCCTCATCATCTTCAAAGACTTTTAAAGAAACGCCAACATCAGTAGTCCAGATATGTCTTCATCACCACAAGCAATGATCTAGCAGAAGCTTGAGGTTTGAGTTCTGTCAAATATCAATTTCGTGATAATAGATATTGTTTTGCTTCAACCAGACCAATGCTTCCAATACTTTCTATTTACGAACTCGTAATTCGCGGTACCCAGCTGCTGTTTCGCATCGATCTAAAATCATGGAAAAATCCGCGGAACACTGCGGAAGTACTCTATAGTCTAGCGACAGACAGCGACTGCAAGTCTTGTTCGATGTGTACGTGACCAGTGTATCGGTATTGTCCAGCGCCTTTGCCATTGCCCTTAGCTGGTAAACTCGTAGGATAGGATGGACCCTAGAAATCAGCATCTCTTCAATGTCTGTGAAGCCTTGCAGCTTAGTCGGCATTTCTCCTGGATCCATTGAATTTGCAGCCGTGAACATTTACGATGTTCTCGAGCTGCGACATAAATTGCACAATTAGATGCCAATTTGGATTTCGTTCTTCAGTCCTTGTTTTTGACATTTGGGACAATCAGATTGAGCTTGCTTAAAAAGGTCTTAAAAGGACAAAACCAAAATTTATTCAAATATAATTTTACATAGTCTAATTTATAATGACAGATACAAATGTATTATTTTAAATTTTGATACTTGACTACAATAGATGAGGTTTTATATCATGACAACGTTCCACAGCTTAACTCTATAGGACATTTTAATCATTTACTCAAAAACCGTGTCCATAACGTTCTTGCAAAATTTGAGAGCTGTATAGGTTTAACTGTCTAGGAGGAGTAGCGGAGTGTCTTAACACTAGGTTCCCTCTGCCTACCCTGCTGTGTGTGGGATACAGGGTGAAACTTATTTTTTTTTAGTTCGACATTGAAAATATTTGGCATTGTTTTGAATGCCGAATATTTTTCAATGGAATTCACAGATTTTTTTGAGTCAAGCGACTGTAGCGCTTTAATTTTAATATTCACACTATATTCACACTATAGACACTATATATGATGATGATTAAAAGATTTAGCGTTATCCAGGTATTTTCATTTTCTTTATGAATATGCTTCAATTATAAAAGTGAGATTAAAATATGAATTTTTTTCGAGAAAAATAAATAAACGATTAATTTTTAAGTAAATTATTTTATGGTTTTTTTTATAAAATTTAAATGACATTTTATTATTACTTAATATTTAAAACTGTCATGTGCATACTTTATTCCATTTTCATACAACATTTTCGAATATTTATTAAATCGATTTAGATTTTACAAACTCCATAAAAAAATTGAGAAGACACTATAAACTAGTAAATTATTTCTTACAGCCTTAAGTATCACGCACTACTGGACTACTTACATTAACACTTACGTATTAGTATCGTATTTATTGAATATTTTTTATTAAATATTCTTTTGTCCTATTTCTCAAAAATGAAAAAAAAAATTATAGCTATGCGAACTGTCATCTGTCAAAATACTATATTGTGTACTCCGTGAATGTAGATAATGGTTAAATTAAACAAATGTACTACCACGAATATTTGATATTACAGCTGAAACTATGCCGTCGGTGACTTGTTAGTGCCCCGCTTCGTATATATATAGTGTAGGCAACCGTAATGTTGTTTAGTTTCGAAGCATTCCGCGTTGGTCGGACATTTCTTTTAAATAAATAATAAATTCATAAATAAAATGTCCCGAACTTGTGATGCCGCTGGTCACCAGTTTATTCCTATTGAAGTCGAAGAAAACAATATTTTTGTGGGAATATACAAAATTTTATCAGTTATAAAACCAAATTGGCCCGAAAATAACATAAAATTTAAGGTTGTTTTAAATATTGTTCAAATCAACATTTGAAATTGACATGTAAATAATAATTTTGCTATCGTTACAGTTATTTACTGATGGTATTACAAATAAACTTGTTGCGTGTCAATTAAATACTGAGCAAGATAATACTGATAATATTGTACTTGTTAGAATATATGGAAACAAAACTGATTTGCTGATAGACAGAAATGCAGAAGTAAGGTAAGAAGTAGAAGTTACATTTTTTTACATATATGTGGGTCTACATTATGATTTAAAAATTCAATTAATATGTAAATTGTTAATTAATCTAATTTCGTTTTTATATAGATATACTGACTATTCCATTGTACTAATTTATCACATATTAAAAATATATATATTAATTTCTACACTAAGGACAAGCTCTTTAATATTCTCACTAATTATACATTTCGTACAAAGAACACCATTCAATTTATATAAGATGATAATGTTCAGCATAAAATATTATAATAATTATTAAAATTCATGACAAACAAAAAAAGAAATGTTTCCAATACAGCAGACCATTTTTAGATCTTAAAGAATGCAAAAACAAACAAAGTACTACAACCTCCTACTATTAAATTATTTTTCCTACAGTTAAATTATTTTTCTTATTGCTTACACTATTATTTGTATAGAAATCACCATGAATTCACACAACCTGAATGAACTACCAATGTGGACATTTATGGATGTTCAAAAAAAGATTGAGGAAAAGAGACTTAAATTGTTAACCAAGATAAATCTCATAATTTAAACTTGCTTTCTATGTACAACTTAAGTAGCTTTATCAAATTATTCTGTTCTAATATATTAAAAATGTTCCTTAACAAACATCCATGGTTATCAAAAGCTATTGAGAAGTAGCTTGAAATAACCAACATATTAAACCATTTGGTGTAGGGATTATTTGATGCTAGTTCACAATAGATGATGATGTGATGTAACATATGCCCATGCATATTCTAGAATAGAGTTCTCAACTGGCTACCTGGTAAAGCTAGAGCAGTTTATGCAACTAGAGCAGGTGCTACAGTAGGCTTCTTCTTTCTTAATCTTTAGAGAATTTATATTTTAATCACACACATAAAACTTCTAAGTTTTGGAACAACAAGTTATAAGAAACAATATATAGTTTAGCAAATATGACTAGCCTCATTGTTTGAATGGTATACAGAAAAAATGCATGTTGGAAATAATAAAAACCCCATATATATCACAAAATATTGCAAATATAGATAAAGCTCATATAGGTAGAGAACTCCTCTATCTAATTTGTTTTGTCTAATCTTTATGCATGGTTTCAAAAAAAAAATCTTTGAGTCCCATATTCATAAAACATCATACGAACAAATATAAACCTGTACTAGATCAATAGTTCCTCATGTCATACAACAAAGAAAAAATGTACTGTATAAGTACTCCACAGAATAAAGATAATGAATGATAACAAAATAAAACTAAAATAGCAGTAGCTATGGTAACAAAATAGGACAGTCTTTAATATTATAGTGCTTCACGGGGCGCTTTCCCGAGACAAATTATTAGGTAGCTTTAAAATAAGATTAAGATTAAATACCTAAGACAAATTTGTGTGATACTGAAACTATTATACTGTATTTGCTTTACACGTCAGTGTGCTAAATAAAAGTGATAAAAATTCTTTATTATGGCTATAAATTATTGAACAACTGAACTTTATATTAACATTGGCACAGTAAAATAAGTAGAATCGACGGGTGTTAATAATGCCGTCATACTCAATAATATGTTATTTCTTATTACTTACATTCTTCTAAAATAAATTTAAGCCAGTATGGAAGATATATATATCCTGTCTACATTGGATTCAGTTATATTGCTTTACGAATTGTAGTTCGTAAATACATTTATGTTAACTATAAAGCGTAAAATCTCGTTGCTTCTGAGGCCAGTCGTGGCGCAGCGGCATGAGGTGTGACTGTAAAACCGACTGGTAGTGGGTTCGATCCCCACTCGAGGAGATGAAATATTTACTTAAATTTATATTTCCATTTCTTCGCTTTGGTGTCGAGGTTTAGCGCGGCGTTGAGTTCAGCCACTCAACACGCAATGCCTCCAGAATACGGCAGAAAGTAGGGAACGGAGTGTCTTAACACTAGGTTCCCCCTGCCTACCCTGCTGTGAACGGGATAAAGCGTGAAGCTGATTTTTTGATTTTCTTTCTCGTTCCCGTTGAAGTTTCCTGTAATGCTTCCAGAAGTGTTTCTCTACACTCTCTGAAAAATCTAGTTACTCAATTCAGTTTTAGCGTTGTTTTGGCTGTCGTCTGTACTTTGTCAATCATTCTATAAGGAAAGAAATATCTTTTATGTGTAACGATTTTTCGAAATATGTATTATATAGTAAATTTGGAAAGATTTACGTTACACATTCTGTATTAAAGCATAATGAAAAAAATATTTTTTAGGAACATCACTATACTTAACAAAAGTGGATTAGCACCAAGAATTTATGGTGTTTTTAGAAATGGGTTGTCATATGAATATTACCCTGGCGTGACCTTGAACCCAGAAACTGTAAAAGAGCCAAAAATATGCCAACTGGTTGCACGGCAAATGGCTAAAATGCACAAAGTTAAACTTGGAGATGAAGTAAGTAATCATATTACATTTCCGTTGTTATCTTGAATTACCACAGCTATTGTTATAATCCATACCTGTATTATAAATTCGAAAGTAACTCTGTCTGTCTGTCTGTGAGGCAATCAGGGCCAAACCGCTGATCCGATTGTGATTCATACAGATATATTTGAGTATCTTGGGATAGACATAACTTACTTTTTTTTCTCCTATTTGTAATATTCTCCATTGTACTAATATATTAAAATACCTTTCAATTTGACATGCAATTTATTCTGCCATGTGTGACAATCGTCGCTAAGCAACAAGGAATTCTGTTGTTTTAATAAAAGGTCGCCCAAAATGAACTTCCTGACGTGCGCTGACTCAACCTTATGAGACATATAAAAATAATGTTTTACAAAAATTTTGTCCTTTACAATAATCTGCTAAAAAGTACGCGAAGGTATAACATACACCTCTGAAGGTTGCGCCACAGTAAACATTTTAAGTGTATTTAATAAAGAATGGTTTGTTATTTTCTTTAGTTCAGTTCTATACTGTTATTATACAGTTAATAAATGATAATTTAAATTGATGGATTTTATTGCTTGCAAAAATTATCGTATTTAATATAGAAAAATGTTTAGTTATTTCATATAGTACCTAGGTACGCCCAGTTTTTCCCGGGTAAATTTCTATCCTGTGGAAATTCCGGGATAAAAAGTAGCCTGTGTTGCTCCATAACCTCCACTATCGGTCACCGAAAGTCCCATAAAAATGAATTCAGCTGTTTTGAAACTTAGCTCGGGGAAATAGTAAGACAGCATAAAGAGACAAAAATTGTATATATTTTTTTGTATTTGTAATCATATAAATAACCACACGCTCTTGCAAAAACAATTATTTTAAAATCACAAAATGACATTTTCATTTTATTTATAAAAAACGGTCAATGCAACGGAAACTTTGCAATTATCAATAATTTTTTGTCACTAAATGTGACTTATTTATAAGAGTTACGGTGTCGCGGACTCTATTAGAAATAATAAAATATATGCAAGTATATCGTACTACAAAAATATTAAAACGATTGAAATTTAATATTTTTGTAGTACGATGTACTTGCATATATTTTATTATTTCTGCAGCGCCAGCGGTTTGATGGCGTTTATTGTTATTTGGTTATGTACGGCTAACTAAAGAAATACATTGTAATGTTATATAGCCTATAGGCCATAATATGTCTATTTTAAGAATAATTCACAGTAACTATTTTTGTGTTAAAAAAAGGGATAATTGCCACACAATATTCAACAGTACAGTATTATTCCTTATCCGATTAAATATGTTAGATATATTTTGCTCTTTATAGAGATTAAAATTGGCTTTTACATCATATCACAGATATGAATATTTTATAAAATAAACTTTTAAAATATGGGATTAGAACTGTTATGTGTTGCGTAAATGTTTAAAGTTACGCCAAAATAATATATTGTAACGAACATAATGTAATCCTTTAAAAAATCTAAATAAAACTCGGCGACAGCATATATCTTCGCATAGCATTATTATTATTTTTTTATTATAGTAAAGGTTATATTTCGTGTTATTTTTAATTTTAATACTTTTAAATATTTATTTCCCGTTGATAATATAGCTTATAGATTGATAATATAGCTGGTTTTGTTTTGTTTTTTTTTTATTTTTTTTTCTTTGGTACGTTTAATAATTATTTTAATTAGTTAGGTAATTTTTTCATATTCAGAAAAATAAAATCTACTGATCATTCTTTTTCGTTTTATTTTTATATTATCCTGAAAATATTTTCATAAATATATTTAATAAATGTTCGTATATTTCCAGCGGGCGAAGCCGCGCGGGTAATCATGTATAGATAAAATAGGTCACAAATTGATCTCGAACGTTTTGAGGGGGAATAAACAGATATAATTTATAAAATAATAGTATCAAATTGATGCTACATCCTTATACATCGCGATGTGTCAATTGATGTGATAGTTTATTGTTGGTGATTGATTACATTGCATGTGAACCAATTGACATGTTTTTTTGTCACATGTATGTAGAAATAAAAATTCTTCTAATCTTATCTGCGAAGGTCAATAGGTTTATCATATTTATTTTGTTAAAAACTGTTAAATTATACTAGAAGAAAATATAAAAAAAATATATTTTATACAACTTTTTGTAACACTATAAGTAAAAGTAGTTGACTATCTATACAACGAAATTAAAATTACTGAATTGATTAGGTACAAATACGTACCTCATCGTTTATGACGATATTGGATTCGAGTCCCATAGATACACAAATTGTTATAATTTAATGTAATCGAGTTTCGTCACATACGACGAATTTAAATTTAGCGGTAAGTCGACAACGCCGCATCTCTAGCATATTTCTACTTACCTCACAGAATATATGATATGCATTATATAAAAAATATATTAATCTAGGTCGCAACGTTTTTTATAATATGCTTACTAAGAAATGGTTGGATTCATTACATTTGACAACAAGTTTTCTTTGGCATATATATAATATATGAGTATTGTTTATATGTATTGATTAACAATACGGAAACACATTACAGCACGAAAGACTACTTTTAGAGTACTTTTTTTCTGCTATTAAATAACGAGCACCTTAAGAATTATATCAGTTAGCTGATATTTCACAAACGCGAGTCGAGGCCAGCCGTGCACTCGGAAATAAGCGTGCGAATGTAAACACGACAGGGGGTGGTAGATTCGATTCCCACTCGAGGAAATGAAAGTATTTATTTTCATTGGTTCACTCTGGTAACAAGGTAAAGCGCGGCGTTGGTTTCGGTCTTAAGACTAGGTTCCCTCTGCCTACCTTGCTATATGTGAAGCGTTAAGCTATAAACATCACAAATGCTTTGGAATCTAAAAATATACAAAAAAATCTCTTTGTCGTATAAAGTAACACTTCACTAAACGGCAGAATACTGTCCTTTGAAATAGAAGGTTATTGAAAACCTTAATGATTTCAATTAGATAAATGTTAAATTAAACTATAATCTTTGAGTTTATCTGATACTAAATTTACTTTTAGATTAAAATAGAACCTATGGTGTGGGATAAGATAGAACAATTTTTATGTCTAATACCGGAGAGATTTACGAATGCCGACAAACAAGAGAGGTAAGAACTACACATTTATATGATTGATTCAAATATATTTTATCAAGTATTCATTTATGTAAATACAATGAAAATAATCATTTATTTATTTCAAAATAAATGAAACTAGAATACCTACACTTATAAGAAAATGATTCTCTGAGGATAAATACTTTGAAACGGTGTTTAACGCGTGTAACGAGGTGCGCGACGTAAATATACATATATACCTACTGTGTAAGTAAGTTTTTATTGTACACAAAATAAGTCTCAAACTCGACTCTAGTACATTTCCTCAGCATGACATTGTTTGTATGTACCAAGGTTGTGTTAAATATAAATATATTAAGGTTATGTTCCTACTTAACATGCTGGTATTGACATAAACATTTTATTTAACTTTACCTCATAACTACATAATAAAAAAATATTGTTAACATTTAACATAATATATTTTTAACAATAACTTAACGTTTGAATGAGTATTATATAAATATATATTTAAAAAAATACTGATTGTCACTAACTTGTGACGAACTTAGTGGTGATTATACTAATGTACTTCTAGTGCACTATACGGTTATACCTTGTAGAGCAATATATATGTAAAGTAGTGAAAATGCATGTATGGATGTAGGTAACTCAAACGGTGTAAACCGGATCGCTATATTGGTAGTGAAGTAATCTAGGGAGTTTAGTCTTATAAAAACATTTATGAAGTTTACTGGTATTCATTAATACGATAATAATAATTCTTTTTATTTCCTCGTTGCTGGTAACGAGCACGGCGTTAAGATCCGCCTCTTAAAACACAAGTGTGTGAGTGGGGAACGAGATTGTCTTAGCCATAGGTTCCCTCTGTCTGCCCTGCCTATGTGCGGAATACAGCGTGAAGCTAAAAAAAAAAAAATTACATAACTTACTACTAATATGAGTTACGTTGGACTTGAACTAACCACTAACAATAATTATATTCCTGTATCTACGTAAGTATATACACATATGCAGGTCCTGATTGCCTTAATTAGCTAGTTGGCTGTACCTATAGGAATAAAATGGAAAATTTTACAAATTTATAAATATAGTGTAAAAGGCAACTAAAATGTAACAAAGAACCTTTTTACATGTTTATATATTTTTTAAATATATATTTTTGCATAAGCGTTAAGAAAATTTCAATACGAAATACACCAAAACTGATTGACTGACTGATTTTTTTTTATTATTATACACTAATCCCTACACAATCGTTGTAATAAAGTTGAACAAATTTTAATGATTATTGTATTATACATATTTTCAAGCCATGATTAATAAAGTAATCAAGGAGAGATATTAAAATTATATAATTTTTATCTACTTAAAAAAGAAATACCTGTGTTGTGTGCTGTTTCTTTGCGGATCTTCTTTACAGTACGGTCAACAAGTTGTGGCCGCCCTCAAGCTATAGACGCCTCCGCAGATTTGATTTTAAATTTTTACTTTAAATATTTTCTTCCCGAGTGAACGATGCGCATAAGTTCAAAAACCTAACTTCAGGGCGGCCACGACTTGCTGACCGTACTGCACCTATACTTAGTTATATTTCTCTCACAAGTTCTTTCATTCCCATACTTAGTGGTTGGTGAACCAGAATATTTTATCGCACATGTTGCATATATGATGTTGTTTTGCAAATAAACTTGGAAATCCTTTAGATATTTTAATGAAAGTGTTTGTGTGAAAGTTCTTTGTCTTTTATACATATTTACATATTTTATTAGGGGTACACTTCGACCATTTGAATACAAATCAATATAATAATATAGACAAAAATCTAATATAATTAAGAAATTTCAAAACAATTCCCCTTTTTAAAATAGAAAGTGGATACTTTTTATATAACTAATTTTTTTAAATAGCTACAAGCAAATAGCAATAACTTTGTTGACTTTTGTAGATTTGCAAGTAGCTTTGGAACAACAACCAGACTGAGGATAGAGTTCGAGCGTCTAAAGTCGCACTTAGTAAAGACGCAGAGCCCGGTAGTGTTTGCTCACAATGATTTGCTTCTAGGAAACGTCATCTACAACGAATCCAAAGGGACGGTATCCTTTATCGATTACGAATACGCCTCCTATAATTATCAAGCGTTTGATATAGCAAATCATTTCAACGAATTTGTTGGTGAGTTCTATTAAACGATGTAGTTTGATGTTTTAAAAAAAATGTTTAGTATTTGATTTTGGTTTCGGTTTAGGCCCTTTTTAGTCTATGGCTAATTTATGAGGCTAAAAAACTTTTTATTAAATTCTATTCTAATTGTTATAATTCGCTTTTATAAGGTAAAAATCCTAAAAGTATTTCTTAACTTTGTGTCGATATGTTTATATTTAACTGCAGTACGTATGTACCAATAAAAATTTTTAATATTTCTTAGATTATTATTTAGTTAGGTTAAACTGTCATTAAAACATACAAATTTAATAAAAATTGCCAGATAAAAAAAAATACGCAACCTTAATGATAGTTTTGATATTTTTAAATAACATTGTTTAAGTGCATTGGAGAGATCAAGACGATTTTGTTTCAGATGACACAAAACAATTTTTGCAGGTTTATCTATCGATAATATCGATTACGGTCGATACCCCACCAGAGATTTTCAGATGACATGGATAGAAATATATCTCAAAGAGTATTTGGTGGATCACAGTCCGCAATTTACGGATATTGAAAGAATATACAAAGAAGTCCAACAGCTGTCGTTAGCTTCTCACTTTATGTGGGGCATTTGGTCTCTTGTGCAATATGAACTGTCCGACATTGACTTTGATTTTGGCAGGTAAATAAAGTAGTTAAGCAGGGGGTACTACCATTTTCCACTAATATATATGAATTAAAAAAATTAAATCAGCTTCACGCTGTATCCCGCACACAGCAGGGTAGGCAGAGAGAACCCAGTGTTAAGACACTCCCGTTCCCCACTTTCTGCCGAATTCTGGAGGCACTGCGTGTTGAGTGGCAGAACTCAACGCCGCGCTTAACCTCGACACCAGAGCGAAGAAATGGAAATATACATTTAAGTAAATATTTCATCTCCACGAGTGGGGATCGAACCCACAACCATCGGTTTTACAGTCACACCTCGGGCCGCTGCGCCACTATAACTAATATATATGCTCTTTATTTAATATTTAAATATTTAAGCGTTAGCAACTACGCCAAAAATTAACATATGTATATAGACTGGAGACAACCCAACCAAACGTTCCTTGTCTTTTAAAACAATATACACATTACGAACAGTTTACATTATAATGATAATGATAAAATTAATGCTGCCGTTCAAATATCTAGTGCTGAGATAGATTAGATATGGCTTGTCACTGCGCATTCGAATTTCATATTTTATGCATCTTCTAACGATGATATTCAATAGTAGATACCTATTTTAAGATAATTGTGATGATTGTGATCGATAAAATACACTACACATACGACGATATGTTTGAGACCCTCGTGGCTCAGCGACATATTATCTAACTGGAAATGTGACGGTTATGGGTTCAATTCCTACTCAGAGAAATATATTATTTTTATTTCTTAGATCTGGTAGCAAAACATAGTGCAGAGTTTAGTTCCACCACTCAACACATCTTCTAAATACAGAAGATACATAATGTTAATGCGATTTACATAGTTAATGTTTAATATAATTTCAGATATGCCGAAATACGACTTAACAGGTACTATGAAATGAAAGACGACATTTTCAAAGAATTACTCTGACTGTTATAAAAAGTGGTAGGTATATCAGATAAATTGTGACAAAGTTGAATGTACTGTAAAATGTTTAAATATAATATAATTTATTATCATGATAAATAAATGTATGTTGCCTCCTATTGAATGTTTCAATATCAACCTTTTCAGAGTTATTTATTTTTATATATATATATAAGTACTTATATAAAATCTGACATTTAAAAAGAACTGTTGATATACTTATATATATGTGGAGTAATTTATATAGCGCTATTATCTGTCAACTGTAATTAGAAATTATTGAAAATGAAGCAATTTGGTAATTTAGCATACATTCGAGGAATTATTTACTACACGATTTCTCCGCATGAGCAGAAACCATTCGCCCGTGCTATCAGATACGGCATTATTAACTTTATACCACGGACGTCAGCAACCATCTTAACATGGTTACCAGGTATGCTTTTTCAAACAGAAATTGAAATAAAATATATTTCGTATTATCATCAAACTGGTGAATGTAGTTGAAAAAAATATGTGACGTTCATTTTTATTTATGTAAAATTGACGACTAACAAATACGATGTAAAATCGTTAGGTACCTAATTACATGTTATTGTATTTGTCAGTGGTGCGTGACGATACTATTATTTATCTTTATTGCAGCTTTGTGCTGTACACATACCTAGTTAGAAATTCCATATCCTTATCCAAATATTATGTAAGCTAATAGGTATATTATTAATATTATTTTATCGTGACTGTCACGATGGTTATGAGATCGATCCCCAATTGGAGCCGGGTTTCACTACATAACACAATGTCTCCATTCTCGATCTAGGATGGGAAAACTTAAACTATTAGAAGTTAACTGTACTTAGTCTGCAAAATAACGCGTAAAATTTAAATAAATATTTCTTTTAGCAACAACCACGGTATATACTTATTTAGAAAAGGACTCCTGGAAACCGACCAGGAGGTTCATTATTTAAAATAAATATTTTTCTTTCCTAAGTGTGAAATAACACTTTAAAAATGTTTTAAAAACCTCTGTATATATTTATATAAAGAATTTTGAACTCTTACTATTTTTAATAAAGGCTAGTAGTTATGGCGCAAGGGCACAAAGTGCGACTGTAAACGCGACTGGTTGTGAGTTCAATCTCCACTCGAGGAAATAAAATATTTATTTAAATTTATATTTCCATTTCTTCGCTCTGGTGTCTAGGCTAAGCACTCAGCACGCAATGCCTCCAATATTTGGCGGAAAGTGATGAACGGAGTGTCTTAACTCTAGGTTCCATCTGCCTACCCTGCTGTGCACTTAAAAGTAGTATAAGAGTCAATGTACTCTTTTTATTAATTAAATTACAGATGGCGTTAGTCCCAAGGTTTTATATGTGACATTTATTATTTTAGCTTTTATAAGTGGTATACTTATATATTACGGCGTAGAAGATGGCCATCGACGAAGGTTACGTAAAAATCCACTAGATTACATCAATGATGTATAAAATATATTTGGAAAATAAAATGAAAAGTTGCAGAGTAACGTTTGTTACTTCTTTTAACTTAATTTACTTACTACTTTAAACGTTAATCAAGATTAAGATGTAAGAACCTACAAGCACTATGTTCAATAATAATACACATAGTAGCTATAATGTGAGCATATTTAAATTATAATATTAAATAATATAAGTAGGGAGGTAATAAAAACAAAAAAACATTGTTAAAATCATCCTTTTACTAAGCTTTAACATTAAGAATGCACAAGATAAAATAAGTTTGGTTGAACCATTCAATTTGAAATATACACATGTAGGCCAGAGGGTAATTTTTTTAATTGCTAAGCTGTAAGACGCAGTTTGTTACAGTGATTACTATTTAAAAATTAAGCTATGGTAAAGTGTGATATTGGTATACATATTTGTATAATTTCCAAGGAATTTATATATAAAAAAAACACATATAACCATCTCTATAAAAGAGAATTCGAAGGCATGTTGTTGTGGAATGTTACTACATTGATTTCTTTTATAGCAGTCAGTCACCATTTAAAAATGGCTTATAGCAATAGTGAAAGTAAATTTATTGAAGTGCAAAGCAAACCAATGGACACACAATAGTGTTCTTAATGAATTGACAAAAAATAATATTTTTATATAATATATATTATAATTAAAATTTATTAGTAACCTTTCACAGTGCAATATATATATAAATTAATCTAATGTTACAGTGTAATTTATTCAGTGAAATATTTCTAACTAGTTAAGAATTTAGTGATTTGACGATAAGTCCATGGGTATTTTTGATGTTTATCACCTATCTAATATGAGCCTATGTTTTAGTTTGACAAATATCGTGATAATACCGTAAAACAATCATGATACCTATATACTTAAATTAATTTTAATAGTATCATATCAGTATCAACTGTAAGAGTAAGCAACAACACTATTATTACACATATTGACTTATCTTGTCAAAGGAAATGATTTAATCAATTTTATCACATAAAAAACATGTAGCAACAAAATAAAAATACACAAACCACTGTAACCAGAAATTGTAAATAACATTTAATACTATCAAGTGTTATTATATAAGAAATGCGCTATTATTATTAAATAATAGTTTAATTACATATTTTGATCATTTTTTTTAACATTGTGGCTTGCCACATATTGTGAAGTCTAAAATAAATATTTACTAAAGTATATAAGTATAAGTTTTTGTTTATAAAATAACTATTTAATGCGTGTACTAAAAAGGCTAGTTATTAATGGTTCATTCAACTAAATAACAGCTTTAGACACATGTTTATAATTCAACTGGCAAGTATTAAGTTGATTTGCAATATTTTTTATAATTAGCATTCATTAAAATAAATCAAATTATTAAAAACACAAAAAAAAGTGTGTGTTATTTAAAATGGATATCAG
Organism: Heliconius erato x Heliconius himera; assembly: GCA_013421005.1. Classification (NCBI taxonomy): domain Eukaryota; kingdom Metazoa; phylum Arthropoda; class Insecta; order Lepidoptera; family Nymphalidae; genus Heliconius; species Heliconius erato x Heliconius himera. The sequence goes on from JAATLQ010027219.1 coordinate 48,112, forward strand.
GATAACATTAATATATTAATAAGTTTTACTTTAATTTAGAATGCCAATCATAAATAGGAATTGAACACATGGCATGATAGCAAGCAAACTCGTACACCAATCATTTACAGAAAACGCGAGATTTAAATGAAACCATCATTTTAAGTAGGGATTTAATTTAAATTTAAATATTTTTCTAAATGTCTGATACTAAATACACATAACTATTATGCCATGCTCATATACTGCTGAGTTTAGGGTATTTGACATTTTGTATTGTATTATATTGTACTTTAAAATGTATATAATTGTTTTAGGTAATTATTTTATTATAAAAGAACTTTATCAGATATGGACGATAAATCGGTCCTTGACTTTTATATTTGTTATTTATTATTATTTATATTTTAACTTAATGTACAATTCAGATACATGGTGTAACCAATCAATATTGTATGATCACAACGCGAATCATTCCATATTTCTTAATATTATTATGTAATGTAACCGTTATATACATTCAAATTTTATAATATAATTTTAAGACAAAAAAGAAACTACATTTCGATGAGTTAATGGTTATATTTGTAGTTAATGTAATTCGTCAAATACCCTTTAGGGTGATTCACACTATGGCGGCCGGTCACGGTTCGTTCTCGGTTCGATCTGTATATTAAAATATTATTATAGGAGATATATTTTTATATACGTGTGATTCGTACCAGAACTTGTCTGTCATTGCATCTCATATAAGAATATTTTAACAGACTGAGAGCGAGCCGTGACCGACAGAATGGTGTGGATGCGGCCTTAATAATTTTGGTTAGGTTATGTTAGGGTGTCCAAAGCGTCTGTAGCAGCGTGCGACGTGCAGTTCAGTCGACGTCCATGGGCTCGGTGTTGGCGGCGGGCTCGCTGGAGGGCTCGCTGGCGGGCTGCTGCCCGTCGCCGGTGGGCGCCGGTGGGGGCGTCTTCTCCTTGGGCTTGGGTTTGCTTAAGATTGGATTTACCGTGCTCTCAAATGACTGCAAATAAATAGTTACAAAATATCAAAATGATTAAACACATAAAGATCATATTTTCTGGTATTATAATAAATATTAATGATAAGACAACAAAATAATGATGTGAGCCGCGCAAAAATTCAAAACGTCGCTGTAGGTAAGGCAGAGAAGTTGGATTGAACAGAATACAGTAAATTGGTGAAGTATGTAAGTATTCCTACAGAGCAGAGATTGGGGACCATGCTTTTTTCGGAAGTCGGAAATTTGATTATATTTACGGAGACCAAATATAAATCGAATATACATACATTTTGAAAACCCAAATGAGGTTTATTTAATTGCAATCTCTTAGATCAAGAGTACTTGCTAACGCAATCTTAATATGGAGAAAATTGCGTAAACGTTTGAGATCTCAGTGACGCAAACATCTTCCTGGACTCTAAAGCTATGTGAAGTGGTAACTTCACATAGCTTTAGAGACATGCTCTGATCCAAGATGATGCAGAGATCCTCCTATATCCAGGATACAGTGTGGTATTTACCTGTCTTTCCTGTCGTATTTGGTGGATAGTGTGTGGAGGCGGCAGGTGCTTGGGCGCGTGTGCGAGCCGCTGGCGCGCGTTCTCGAGCCACGACAGTGCGATTTTGGTGGCGTCCACCACCTTCTGTATATCCGCTTCAGCCAAGTGAGCGTATTTCGCATCACCGGATCTGTCATAGAAAGTTAATGTAATTTCATTATAAAGCAGTTTTATTGTTATTGAAATATTTGTTTTAAGATTCACATTTTTCTTTTCATATTATTTGAATCAAATCTGTTGATTTGTATCAAATATTTTTTCATACAAACTATCGCTAATTAATGCCTTACATGAAAATAACATGATACACACCTGTACAAATCAATAGCTTTATTGGTTAATTGGATTGAAAGAGCAAACTCGTCAAGAGCACCGGGACGAAGTTCAAATTCAAGCCGTCGCTGTTTAATCGGTTCACCTTCTGTTCGCAGTTCACCCAATTTATCACTGTAAACCTATAAACATTGACAATAGAATTAGGTATTAAATGTCAAGACTAACAAAGAAAAATCTCTATATATAATAAAAGGATAGAAAAGTCAATTCTGTACATGAAAGATATAAAAAAAATAAAAATTAGGTCGGTTTATATGTCGATTATAGAACCTAAAAAACCACTCAGCAGAATTCTTGTCTGTCTGTCTGTCTGTCTGTCTGTCTGTCTGTCTGTCTGTCTGTTTGTTTGTTCGTCAATCACGCAAAAACTACTGGATAGAAATTGATGAATTTTTGCATGGTATTAGCCTAGGGTCTCAAGGTACATTTTTTTTGGGTTTCATTTCGAATTTCATTATAGTTTTATTTAAAAAAAATAAAAACTGAAAAATGTAAATTACTTAAAATACCGATAACTACTGTATGAAATTAATTTATTTTTAGGATGGTTATAGTTTAAAATGTAATGCAACTTATAGAATAGTTTTTATCATAGAGTACAAAGAAATTTTACCAGAAAAAATAACATAATTATATTTTTTTATAAAAAAAATCGACTTCTTCAATTT
>JAATLQ010027221.1:0-17628 GCA_013421005.1 Heliconius erato x Heliconius himera
TATATATAATTGTTATATAATATTGAACCTAAACCTAACTAAATCTAACTTAACCTACGACTTAATTACTCCACGATGGAATAATAAGTGTGGGAACGGAAGAAATTCCTTTCCCACCGGCGCTGTTCACCCGATCTTCTCCTTTGTCAGCGTTTTCGGGCGCTCGGCCGCCTATCAGACGGACATATTATAATATTAAATAAATTTTCCGCCTGTGACACCGAGCGCTATATAACAAGATAATTATCTGTATCTTATTTGTCACTTGTAAATATAAACAAACGATAGCTAACGATCTTTTTCTGAAGCTTCTTACCCTGCTGTGTGCGGGATACAGCTTTACGCTGTATCCCGCACACAGCAGTGTAGGCAGAGGGAACTTAGTCTTAAGACACTCCGTTCCCCACTCTCTGCCGAATTCTGGAGGCATTGCGTGTTGAGTGGCAGAACTCAACGCCGCGCTTAACCTCGACACCAGAACCATTAATTTTATTATAATAATGATAACAAATAAATATATAAAAATAAGTATAATATATTTACATATCATAAAATAAAGATGCTTCCCACACATTGTACGCCTCAATCTTTTAAGCTTCGCAACTGCTTTTAATGATGTTTCTTTCTACTAATAGACAAATCAACATTGTAATTCACGACGTAGGTTTTTTTTAGCAAATACATATATATTCATTTATATTAGAATAATCAATAAAGCTAAAAAATAAAAATTTTTAATGTAACGTCCGCATAAAAAATACATGTTTGTATTGCAACAATGTCAATAAATTTCATAGATATTGTCCACGTGTTTTGCACATGTCACAAGTTAATATTATTATATTTATATTAAAAGGTCATCAGTAACTCGACTAATGACGATGTGAGCGAAATTATAAAGTAAATTGTACTATAATGGAGGGAATAAGCTACTTCCGCTTGGCATTGTTGTCCGAAAATTATACACACTCAATTTCGGTTCAGTTTGAGCTGTAAAGAAGTTATTGTACTTTATGCTTTTCGAGTGTTTGAATGAATCATTCTCTTTAATAATATTTATATAAAACTCTTTCTTAATAGTTATTAATTGACTGGCAGACAACGGAGAGACGAATTTATTGGAGCTGGAATTTTGAAATTTGGCATATTCGTAGGCTAGAAAGCGTGAAGAGAGAGAGAATATATGGGAGAACCAAGACAAAAAAAAATTATTTCCCTTATTGGAAACGGAAAACAACGGGATTCTTTCGGTTTCCGGGGATCCAACACTAGCAATTTTACATGTTGATGTAAAAATAATTTAATAGAAAAATTTAATATCTTATTCTCTCGGACCAAAGGGTTTTTATTATAATGGTTTTTATTATAAAGAGCCATTGGTCCTGAATTTTGATTTTAGCCATTGCAAGGAACAAAATTCCAAGTTTTTCATCTAACGGCTCTCGAACTGAGCACTCGCGTTCGCTCCTTCACATGCTAGTTGGTACATAATATACTTTAGTACGCATAAAAACATAATTACTTGATTTATTGATTTGTATTACAAAATGGCCGTTTCAAATCAAATCAAATCAGCGGAAAGTGGGGAGCAGAGTGTTTTAACACTAGGCTCCCTCTATCCCTGTCCCTCTATCTAAAAATATTTAAGAAGTAGGTATAATATGCATGGAAAAACTGAAAATCTTGTTCCTTTTCTGGAACCATTTTGGCGTATTTTCGTGTCCTTATTTGAGAACCTCTGGATAAATTTAGAGGTTTTAAATTATCGCCTTCTAGTAAGCTTCTAGTAAGCACACACCAGAACCTCCAAATTGAAAAGTCGTAGGTCATATGTTTTCAAAGTTATTCGAAAGCAAAATTTTATTATGGCGACACTCATTCACTGATCATCAAAATAGAACTAGTACTTCCTATAGACCTAGAGAGTTGAAATGTTGTAGAAGGGTATTGCCTTAATGCCCATATAAAGTAAAAACTCTCAAAAATAAGAACATCGAAGATCTAGAGTATCTGGTGTTCCTGATGAGAAACTCTAAGAACCAAAGCAAGCTATTATAGATGTCGACGGACTGCTATTGCAAAATTTATTCTGTATGAAACTCTTCTTTTGATGTATAAAAACTGAATGTCTAGAGTATCTGATGAAGAACCCTAAGAGCTCGGCTAAACTATGGGACAAATAGACATGTCATTTTACCAAAAGTTATTCAGGGTGATGGGCCTCTTCTATTGATGTACATATGTATGAGAAAAAAAAACAAATCTAATAAGCAAATCTAATATATCCATTATACCACGCCATGTCTGATTTAGTTGTCACTCCTACCTACCTACTCTAAATTATGACATTTAAAGCTAAGCTAATCACGTCAAAATCTACCTTTTGAAAAAATAAGTGAAATCCCACTAAACACCCTGTAAAAAATCTCTCTACATAAAGCCGAGCCTGGTTATAACCAAGCAAACAACTTTACTATTGTATTTTTATTAATATAGTTAAAATTTATTTGAACATTCTTGCATAATTACGTGTTAATATAAACAAGGCAATGGCCAAGTCGTATAAAATTACTTTATTAATAAAAAAAACTGCAGTAAGGAACCTTAGACTTGGCTTTACCTAGAGATTTCATAACTTTTAATAGAGCTTCATCGAGACTTGGCTGGTTTTTTACAGTATGTTTTGGTGGGATTATACTTATCACCATATTACATTTCCACAATATCATATAAAATTACATTTTCTAATGAAATAACATATTTTTCCCGTGAAGCGGAAGCAAAAATCCCGAACATACGTAACAAAAACACAAAACAAAGTATCTTATCAAAACAACTAATATATATATTCCGGCGAGCGTATATCGTATAAAACTGTATCCGATCTGACATTAGTGCAGTGAGTTCATTGAGACCGCACTGGACGGACGTCGAACTTCGACCCTATGTTTATATTAGACAACACTATTATTAGACATTTTGTTAGACAAACTAATTTACATTAATTTACACGCTAAAGACTTTTAGACAAGTTATTATTATTTAGACACTTTTGTGTTTGTTGTTGTTGTGTGTCACCAAATTATACAAAAATGTTCTGTGAACTACCAGAATTTGGAAGATGCTGCTTCTGCATGCCTTTGAGAAGAGGCGTTTTAGTGTTTGGATATTTAAATATTGTGAGTATTTTTTTATTGATTTAAGTTTAATATATTAAAATGTATGCTGTTCAATATATTAAAATGCGTGTTGTTACTAGAGCGAGGGAATTAATGTTATTAATTCCTTCAAGTGGACATCGAACCCACAAACGTCGCGCCTTGAACGAATAATTTGAATTTATTATTATTAATTATCCTAAGTTTTTTTGTACTTACATGTGTAAGTAATAAGGGAATTTGTTAAGGGAATTATGTTTTATTAAAATAAGATGGTTTTATACTATTATACTATACTATATTAGCTTTATCCCTAGCGGGGTAGTCAGAGAGAACGGAGCGCCAAACGATACTTTGAAAACCTATTCGAAACTGTTAAAATGGTTTTAATTGTTTAGAATAGGTTTTCAAAGTCAATCAGTAAATATTAGTAATATTGGAAAATGGAGGCAATGAATAACTCAATTCCCTGACTGGGAATTGAACCCCCAAAATTTGCTTCTATATTTATATACAACGGCGCCGTAATAGAAATTTGTTATATTTTGTTATTCTTATTTTAATATTTTTTATACCATGTGTCAGATCCTTCGCGTTTCCATTTTTTTTTATAAAAAAATAACATAAATTTAATTGTAATTTAAGTAGGTATGTTTAATACAAATAATGACATACTTAAATGTTTCCTTTAAATTGACTTTCAAGGGTACATCTTATCTTTTCGTAGAAATTATTCCGCTTACTACGTAGAAAGTGAACTTTACTCTCGACCGTGTGACCCCAAACTAGATAGAACCCGTACCTACTAAGTAATCAGATACTCGAAGAACGTATATACGTATGTACGTCGTAAACAAATATTATTTTTTCCTAGTATCAAGACACTCTTCTATTATTTCCGCCGAATTTTCCAGACATTGCGTATTGAGTGGCGGAACTTAGCCCTGCGCTATGTCTTATTACCATAGTTAGGAAATGAAAAAAAATCATTCCCTGAATGAGAAATAAACTCAGAACGAATGTGGGGAAGTGGGCAACGTGCCTTAACCCCGTTTATCCCGGATAACTAACTAAGCTATATCCGGGATTAACTGAATATGCTATATGCATGATGCATGAGCATATCCCCATATGCTTAAACTTTAAAACAGCTGTATGAGCCCTACAGCTGTTTATCTTCGTCGTATTTGAATTTAGGTCTTCAACACTATAATCTATATTAAGATTGACAGACTCACTAACACACAATTGGCACATGCCGCAAGATACAATCAAAACACGATTCACTAAGAAACGTTATAGCCATGACCATTCTTAAATTGGTCTAACAATAGATTTAATTAAAATTGTATCTGGTCAATGTTTGTGTAAAAGAGTTAACAAAAATATAATATATTATGAAAAAGTGAAGATTGAGTATGTTTTTATACATAGTTGAGCGTCTCAAGTGGTACACCATTGGGCTATGACCACAACGACTTTGGGTTCGACTCCCATTTTCAATAGATTTTTTTTTCTCTAATAACGAGACATAGCGCAGCATTGGGTTTCGCCATTCCACACATAATGTCTCGAAAATTCAACGGAAAATTAGGAACGGAGTGTTTTACCACCAGGTTTTACTGCTACATGTCAGATACATTGTGAAACTAAAGAAAGAAAAATTAGATTTAATATATTTTAATTTATTTCCAGCTCTTCTCAGCGTTTATGGTGGGAGTGTACAGTTACTCTGTCCACCACAACGCGGATGTGATCCTCGTGTACCACGGAGTCACTTCAAATATTGAAGACAAATTCTGCCTTGCGATATACTGTGTTGATATAGTGTTTAATGCATTGATGGTGTATGGAGCACATCGGGTAACTATGCAACTATGACAACTTAGCAATAGTCCAACTTAAGTATTAATAAGTTAGTTTTGTCCATTAGAACACTGCTTATTGGTTCTTGTGGGTGGATTTTGTCAAATTAGTTTGGAAAATAAAAATGTTTCAAGTTTAATTCTACGAGGAATTGTCGAACCCCCAACAAACACATACAAATACGAGACGTACATATATTTTTTAATTTAATTTCCGAAAACTTCAGATTATGGTCTTCAATGATGAGACCAGTTGTTCTAAAGCACGTCCTTTTCAAGGACAGTTCAATGATAAATATCATTCCACGCGATGGCGAAAACCAAACAAATGAGACATCACGTTCAAGGTATATTACAGTGGGTTTTAAATTACCCGCAACACTAGCCAAGAATTCTAACAACTACACTATAAATTGAAATAAATATACAAATATTAACTTGATACATTACTTCAGTATACATAATTTTAAATATTTAAAAGGTGAACAGTTCTTTGTTAAATTTTGTTTTATATTATACATAGATTCTCGTCCAATGAACTGTTCAATCTTTTTCATGGGCTATGTATATTTGAAATTAAATATTTATTCCCATACAAACACGATTAAAGCTTTTTTGTTATTGCATTTATTATTCAAAATATTGTCAATTTTGCCACCGTGATGCTTTAACCTATATTATTTAATTTATATATACAAAATTACTGGACTTAGGCCCGTATTTATAATCGCCCCTCAATTCTGAAATCGATCTAGAGAGCCATCTTGAGATGCTGTTTCAATAATAATCTATGAAAGAAAACATTATCAATCGATGTAACTGTGGTTTATAAATATGGGCCTAACATAGTTAAAAAACTTTACATGATCGAGATAAAATAGAAATTTCATTTCACTACTAAGATTTCGCACAAAGTTGTGAATAACGATTAGTTTACTATAACACGTTGTATTAAACAAAGCATTTTATATTTTCAGCAAATCGTATCGTACATCCGCGTATTCTACTACTACATGATAGCGACGACCGGCGCGCTGATCATACTGGAGGTAGTATCTATAGCTGCCTCGGGATATTTCGACGTTATTGAGCTAGTGGGATTGTTCTTCACGGGGCTGTGTAAGTATACAAAAGGAACAGTTTTTTAAAGGCCATCCCAGCGCAGGCGCAACGGCAGTGTTTGACTGGAAACGAGGCAATTCGTGGGTTCGATTCGACTGAAATGTTTATATTCTCGCTCTGGTAAAAAGCAAATTGCAGTCGTTACTGAATACGCTACTCGATACTGAATGTCTAGATATTGGGCGGTGCATGGGGAACGGAGTGTCATAACACTAGTTTCTTATCTCATCTTTTAACCCTCCTGTATGCGGGATACAGCGTGAAGAAAAATATGAATATAATGCCAAATAGGCCTTGGAATTCGTTAATTGTGCAATAATGCCTGCTTAACTTAACACAGCCTTCTGTGCTTTTGCAAGTCAATGAATAATTTGATTACCAAAAAATTATATTACAACTTCACGTTTTTCATCGCATAGCACGCTTTAGCAGTATTCTGCTAAAGCGTGTGTCTATTGTAGATAAACAAAATAAAGTGTAAAATACTCCGCTCCCAACGCAGCGCCCAATTTTCGGCCAAGTTAATAATATTTTACTAACGATAAAATAAATAAATCAGTTTCACGCTGTATCCCGCACACAGCAGAGTAGGCAGAGGGAACCTAGTGTTAAGACACTCCTTTTCCCCACTTTCTGCCGAATTCTGGAGCCATTGCGTGTTGAGTGGCAGAACTCAACGCCGCGATTGTCCTCGCTATAAATTTAAGTAAATATTTCATCTCCTCGAGTGGAGATCGAACCCACAAGCATTCGGTTTTACAGTCACACCTTGTGCCGCTGCGCCACGACTGGCCTGACTAACGATAATAGTCGTTAGTTAGATATCACAGAAAATATTAATATATTAAAATACAATAATAATAATAGCAAAAACAAATTGATAAAAATAAAATCAATCTTTTTTTTTCATTTTGAAATGTAAGGAGACGAAATAATATTTTTATTTTACGAATTTGTATATAAAAAAATATTATAATGAAGCTGTACAGATCAATTTATATTTAAATTATTAAAAGGCCCTTTGGTATAAGTAAATGTTTTTCATAAAAAAATTACAATGATATTCTGAATTTAAAATCTAATCCAAGGCTTAAAATTTTCATGAAATATTATGTCGTAATTCAACAATTTTGATTTTTCAGGTCTGAATCTGTACTTACTGTTCCTAGTCAGAAGTTTATTAAAGAAAATGGAAAACTCAGGAGGAGCTTACGAGAATCAACTCCAACAGTTCATCAACGGAGAAGTCAAAGTAGAAACCAACGGGATATATCCAAGCACAGTCATACCAATTGAAAATTCTTAGACTACTTCTGTATTAATTTTATAAAGCCAAAGAACTTGTTTAGTTGAACGCACTTATCTCAGGAACTAATAGTTCAAATTGAAAAATTCTTAGGCTAAATAAAGTAGTCGTTTTTTTTAATTTTGTAAGAGGCTAGGAATATGAGTCGATTTATTTTCTTGCAAAAAACATCAATAACAAAAGCATCTATAATAATTTTCTTAAATATGTATAATAAAATATAGATTTAATTATATACAAGATTTCTATCTTCTTTTGATTAAAATTTCAAATTTTAAGAATTGATTACTAAAATTTTTAAATATTATAGCTAAGTATAGTTGGGATTTGATTAAGATTGACATTTAATTTTATTTTTAACAAACAATTTAATGCCAAAGACAATTATTTAATTTATTTTTAATACTCCACAGTTGAGATCATCATCTGTCATTTTGAAGAGATCCTTTATAAAGGACTTGGCAGAGTAATGACTCACTGCTTCTATTGTTTTTATTAAAGATCTTACAAACGATGAGTAACTTCTGTAGCTATATTTATTGTTCTCCGCTCTGGTAACAAGGCGTTGAATTACGCCACTGAACACGCAATGTTTCGAAATTTAGGTGGTACGTGGGTAACGGAGTGTCTTAACACTAGGTACCCTTTGCATTCATTGTTATATGCAGAATACAACGCGAAATTGCGTTTTCTCTATTTTTTTTTAATAATTCCAATGCTTAAAATATAATATATCTCTAGAATAATAGAATGGCTGGCTGTGTTAAGTTTTTGTTTAATGTCAAAATTAGGATGTACCTTAAAACTGTTTGATAAGATCTCGTTGTTTGATAAGATACTTCAGATCTATAATTATTTCTCTGTTTTATCAGAACGAATAGAGTCAGACAGCATCATAAATATCTAGCAAACAATTTAACGGGACCTTGTCATGCAGTTGTGGGACACATACTATTACGACGATGTTATAGTATGTTTGTATTTTAAGTTCCATTGATTTTAATACTAATGCTTAATAATTAAAGTTGTTAAGCATATGATTTCTTATGAAAAATGTACATAATTGTATATTGATTGACTTATTAAATTATTTTAGAAGTAAGACTTTATTTAAAAAAATTATAAATTAATAATATTAATATGTGCGTTTGTATTGTAAAAATCAATTTTGCCCTTTTCTTTTATTCTTCTTTAAATAAATCAACAAAATTCTCAGACTCTTTCTCATTCTCAAACTGACGTTCTCAAACTCAAAACAAAAAGGAGAACGTATGACTTAGTTGTCAGAGCGCCTGGTCAGCTTCCAGGAGGCGCTGGTTCGGGTCCCGCTACCTTCAAATTTTTATACGTATTCTAAATAAGTATTTTTCTTTCCTAAGTGTGGAATAACACTTTAAAAAAGTTAAAAATAAAATGCTTAGCATCTTAGTCAAGTTCCGGTCCAATCACGCATATGAGAATATTTATCATACAAGAATATGAGATCAAACCGTGAACGGCAATATAGTGTCAATCCTCCCTTAAAATTATGATTATAAATTTAGGATAAAAATGTAACCGTCGTGGCGCAGGTTGACGAGCGTGCGAGTGTAAACGGTTGTGGGATCGATTCCCACTAGGATTAAAATATTTTATATTTTCATATATGCTCTGGTAACGAGGCGAAGCGCGACGTGGAGTTCCGCTACTAATATGCAATAATATGCAATACCTCAAGAATTCGGTGGGGTACGAAAATGTCTAAATGGGAGCGAAATGACTTAACATTAGGTTTTCTAAAAAAATACTTTTTTTATGGAATAGGAGACCTTCTGAAAGTAATTACTCTAGTTGAGGACACGATCCTCACTCAGGGTAATTATTGTATTTAAATTAATTTAAGCGAGCTTTTGAGTTTCGTCACTTGAGACGCAATGTCTTGAAAATTACGTTGAAAGTAGGCAACAGAATGTCTCGACACTAGATTCCTTCGAATACTCAGGTCTTCATTACGTATAATAAACTTGGCGCCTTCAGAAAAGCATGAATATCCATATCGCAAAAACTATCAAATATTCCCCCGAGTGGGGATCGAATCCACAACAATTGCATTTACAGTCAGGCGTACCACGTAGCCACGACAACCTCAATTCGGTCTATTATTTTAATTCACTTTTATATCACTTAACGCGAGTATATGTATATTTTCAACATAACACAATGGCGTCCAGTAGGCGTGAGCTGGACAAGGCGGACAAGTCCGCATATCCGCGCCTTAATCGTTAAATAGGATAATGTGGTCAACGTCAATTGTACGTGGCTGTGAGTGAAGTCACGGGCAGATTTAGGAACGACGTTACCTGTCGTTGGTCAACGACTATCCTTTGAACGACATTTTCCACTAAAAATTGATGATTTGGAACATATTTTGGAGTAATTCTCAAAAGTAGTAAATGTTGAATTAACTTTTTTTTTGATAACTTTTTAGTATTTTTTGTGGGTTTTTCCTTGATGTAAGCGTATGATAATAAGAATGCGTTTGGAAATACCCGAGTGCAGGCGGTGCTGTTGTTGTGTACCGTTACGGCATGGCATCCTTGTTTTTGGATATATTAACTTGGTGAGTTCTAGTTTTTTATTGAAATGACTTTCTATAATGAAATTCTCCTTTCTTAGTAAAAAAAAAACTTCTGTTATTTATTTATTTTAATTTTCTCTTTTCTCATAAAATTTGCTGGAATAAATTAAATAGAACGTCTGTATAATAAAGAGTTATATGTGCATATTTGTAGCTTTTTTTCTATTTTGTATGTACCGATTTAAATTAATTCATGTGCTCCAAGGAACTGTAAACCTCAATAGCTGATATTAATTTCAGAGTTATACCTCAACGCAATCTCAAATAAAACGGTCTTGTCTATCTACAGACGGACAAATAAGTGATCCTATAAAAATAGATGAATTATTTAATTTGGTTATTTATTAATAATAAATGAATCAATCGTAACTTAAGTTTTTTTTGAAAATTAATTTAGTTATCGTATTTAAAAACTAAAATGTTTAGTTATCTTATATCTGTCTAGGTAAGCCGTAACTCCACAAATCTCTATCTATCATTGAGAAATTTCAAGCACTACGCGGCTGCCTGAGAGTGTCAATTTACATTAGAGAATCCTAAATTTTGAAATCTCGGTCATATAATCCCAATCAATAATCATATAAACTCGAGTTTTTTCTATCATCATACAAATAAAAATTTACAAACAATATCAACCAACAAAACATTGAAAATTAAAGATTTGGCCAATTCTATATAACAATTTTATAAAAGAAAGTAGAAAGTAGCAATTTTGTCGAAGAACATACTGTTTTTATAGTTCCAAAATAGACTTTATGTTGCTTCACAACCCAGAGCGGGTTTTTTTTGTTGAAATTCAAATTCAAATTCAAATAATTTTATTCAAAATAAGAAGTTACATGCTTCATTTCTTGAACGTCAAATAATTTACACCAATTCACTAAAGTTAATGTCTCAGACCTGAGAAGAACCGGCACAAGAAACGAGGCGGGACCTATTTTTTTAAAATCAATTTTAAACAAATACATATTTAATTATTTGTGACAATGATACCTTTGAAACAGACTGGAGCGAGCATTTCATTCCCAAGGCGTGTTATCATTTATATAATCATTAATTTGGTAATAACCTTTAACACACAAACGTCTTTGCACAATTTTTTAAATCGTGATGTAGAAAATTCTCTGACGTTTTCTGGGATCATATTGTAAAAGCGTACACATTGTCCCATAAAAGAATTACGGATTCGATGCAACCGAGTTACAGGTGCACCAAGATAATGCCTATTTCTAGTGTTAATATTATGAAAATCACCAATTTTGGTAAAATTATTAACGTTTTTCTTAACATACATAATTTTTTTGACCGCGAAAGCTACAGAGCTAAGTCTATTCGCCAATCCATCAATATGGGGTCCCTACTGTAATTTGGAGTCTATGGTGATACCGAGAAATACCGTAGAATCGACAGGATCTACGGGTTCACCATTCAAGAGTACATCGGCTTTAATAACTTTCGTGTTAGGTGTTCTAAAAATAATACATTTAGTTTCTTTACTATTCAATAGTAAGTTATTAACACTGAACCAATGTACTACTTTCGAGAGAGCATTGTTTACATCGTCATATACGATTTGACGTCTTTTTATTTTGAAAATCAATGAGGTGTCATCAGCAAACAATACTATCTCATGGTTCTTTTCAACTAGATACGGTAAATCATTTATATAAAGTTATTAGGTATTAGTCCTATAATACGCAGAGGCACAAGCGTTATGTTGAATTCCCACTCGAAGAAATGAATAATTATTTATTTTGAGGCCAGTCGTGGCGCATGGTCACAAAGTGTGGCTGTACACGCGACTGGGTGTGGGTTCGATCCCCAATCGAGGAAATTATTTTTTTATTTAGATTTCCACTTTGCGATGTCGAGGGCGGTCGTGAATTTCACCACTCGCAATGCTTCGAGAATTCGACGAAGAGTGGGGAACGGGGTTTCTTAACACTAGGTTCCTTCTGCCTCCCCTGCTGTGTGTGGGATACAGCGCGAAGTTGATTAAATTTGATTTAAAATTTTTACTGCTTCGCTTTGATGACACAGAGTAGTGTTACTTTCTGTCACTAAATGCGCAGGGCCTCGAAAATTGCGCGGAAAGTGGGGAAAACAGTGTCTTAACACTAGATTGCGTCTGCATTCTTTGCTATATGCGGGATATTAGATATAATGTAAAGCTGAAAAAAATTAAATGACTGTTTACCGACCGAGATTTCAAGATTTAGAATTTCCCAATGTAAGTTTAAACTCCCTCAAGCAGCCACGTAGTGCCTGAAATCTCTTAATAGAGAAGGAGATTTGTGGAGTATTATATAATCCATGTTTCAATCCGGATATTTTTAGATCGGTATTTATATGGGAAAAACTACGTTTGAGGTGTGCGTGCAGTAACGGTTTACCTAGACACATATGAAATAACTAAACATTTTTCTACTATTTACATATATTTACAATTTCCAAAATACTTAAATTGCGATTTATTTAATGCATAACCAAACTTAAATAATTCGTAATTTTTTTTAGTTTATTAGTTTTGTACTTTAAAAGGTATTATATATCTATCTGTCTCTCAAGACCATTTTACTTGAGATTGCATTGAGGTTTGATTGATATCTGAAATTAATATCAAATATTCAGGTTTATAGTTCTTTGGAATACATAAATTAAGCTTCTAATACAACGCAGTAATTTTTTACTGCGTTGTCTGAATCTGAGTATTTATGTATCGTTTTTGCTTCATTTTGTATGAAATTCCCAAATAATATTCCCGTAAATCTACAGTTATGAAATTTAAGACGAAGTAAGAATCTTTCAATACAAACAAAGGAAAAAATTCGAAAAGTAAAAATTTATTACTTATTTATTTGTTCATTTCATAATAAATAAGTACCCGCAAACTTATTTTTTTGAACACACTTAAATAAACATTATTTCAAGCGGGCGTAGCGGCACAGGTGCCGCTAGTACAAAATAATAATAATCATAAATTACACATAATACAAATTACATAATATAAATGTATATAAGTATACAATTTCTTATTTATTTTTCAGATTTTCTCAATACTCGTGGTGGCGTTGGAAGCATTTTTAAGTTTAGAATATGTATCAACTTACCACACTATGGCTTTGTACAAAGGCGTCGCCTTCTACTCTCAGATTTGGTTTGCACTGATATTGTATACGGCGGAGATAGTATTTAACATTGTACTTCTAGTTGGAGCTCATAAGGTGAGTGACATCCTTGTTAATACAAGATCATATTAAATAAAAACATTTTGGCTAGGCTAGAGTAATTCCGAGGCCAGTCGTGGTGCAGCAGCACAAAGTGCACCCCTGCACCCCTGCACCACGACTGGCCTTTATATTGACAATACTGATCTTTTCATTCGTCGAGAATTTTAAAATCGTTTGTACATCTTCTAAACTACATACACGTTTATATCTGCATATACTAATATTATGAAGTGGAAGAATTTATTTTGCCACTGTATAAGGGACTACCCATTACAGGCGGACGAAGCCACAGATAATGGTCAGTTTCTTATACAATATTGAATCATTTTTATTCTGATTATAATTTTTATTTCAGAAAAGAACAAAATTAATGCGAGCGTACTACTACTACGGCATCACCACCACTCTCGCGTCGCTTGTCACGTTCATAGTGGTGCGCCATCAAGAACTATATAGATATTGGGCGTATTTTGTTTTGGAATGTTGTTTCGTTCTCAGTAGTTTAGGTAAGATTTTTTTTATATGTATATATATATATATATATATATATATATATATATATATATATATTTATTTTAAAAATATACATGAGAAAAAAAGGCAAATGAGGTGTGAGCCCGTAGCGTTTGGTGCTCCGTTCCCCTGGAGCGTGTAGCTGAAACGCAAAAAATATTTTATGTGCCAGTGACTATACATTGTATAATGATGGTATAGGGTCGTTCCCATTAAAATTATTCCGTTCCTCCTTTTCCACTGAATTGTTCTAGTATTGCCATTGCAATGTAATCGTTGTAGGTTCGACCTCATCTTAAGAAAATATTTATTACTTTATGCTGTATCCCGTACACGGCAGGGTAGGCAGAGAGAACCTAGTGTTAAGACATTCCGTTGCCCGTTTTCCGCCGTATTTTGGAGGCCTGTTGAATGGCGGAAATCAACGCCGCGCTTTCGACGACTGTATACGCGACAGATTATGGATTCGATTTCCACTTGAGGAAATTAATTATTAAATAATTTAATTTCTTCGCTCTGGAAACGAGGCATAGCGCGACAATGAGGTCCTTAACACTTAACACAAAACCTCTAGAAATCGGCGGCCCAAGTTCTCTTTGCTTATCCTGCTATGTGCGGGATACAGCGTGATATAAATAAAAAAAAATACAATTTATTTTCAGGGCTTCAAGTATATCTGTTGTTACTAGTTAGGAGTGAGCTATTAAAGATCCGACAAAGCACCCGTCTATGTTATGTCAACCACGCGGCAGAAGTCATGGTTGATACGCCTCTACAAGTCGGAAGAAATCCCTTTTAGAATAACTTCATATAATTTAAGTTAATAATATTTTAGAATTAATTAGTAAATCTTAGATAATACTAGATAAATGTTAGCATTGTATAAATAGCAACGATTCTACAGATTCGTTGTGGGTTCAATGTCCACTTGGAGTAATAAATTATTATCATTTTCCCAAAATGTCTCTTAATCTTTCAGTAAGTGACTGACAGACAACGTACAGACAGAGTACTGAAATTAGGAAATTTAAATTTTATATTTAGATAGCATAGAGAGTAAAAAGGAGCACTAAGAGGGATTTTCTCGTAATGTCTACGACTACGGGAACGTATAAATGAGATTCATTTTACGTCTTCAAATCCACGCAGAAACAACATTGCTTTGGCTACAGGTTATACTTTAAAGATTAACAATAAATATTATATACGGCAAAGTCTCTACTTTGATCTCCGGCCCTCTGGCCGGAGATCTAAGATCCCCCTACCCTATGGACAGATCTTATTAAAATTATTACTAAGAAGATATTATTAGGGCCGCGGTCCGGAACTGATAAAAGTAACTAATTTGGCCATGCACGTGTACCTCAACTTAGTGACCACGACCACTGTCAAAAGTGCACAACTGAGATTGATAACACACAGGGCTCTGTGTACACCTCTATGTAGAGCTCGGTAGAATTAATTAGAGTTTAAGTTAACCTTAAGCTAACTGTCGAATAAATTAGTAATTTTAAAAAATACACTTGTTTTCAAAAAAGCTCCAAGCGCTCCCTCGATATTTGAGTACCTACTTATAATTTTCAGCATTTAATACCTACACTGCATCATTTTGTATATACAAGTCAACTCGTTTAACTTATTTTATTTTTATTTTATTTGATATAAAAAAATAAATATTAACTTTTTACAAAAAATATATACTTTGAATATGCGAAATATAATTCTTTCATCCTTCATTTTTTTCATTTTCCTGCAATAAGATCTAAAAGTTTTTCTTCAGTATCAATGATAGTAATATTTTTTGACATAGCTAGAGTTTACAAGAAATAACAATGCCAGTTATTATTATTTTACTGATGTAGTAAAAAAAACGTAACGTTCGTTCCTTGCCGGCCGGCAACGCTCCTATAGCTCCTCTGGTGTTACACGGGGTCGTGGGTAGCGGTGATCATTTACCATCAGGTGACCCGAACGCTCGTTTGCCTTGTCCTTTTCCATAAAAAAAGACACCTGTTCCAACACTTAACTCGTGATCTTTTAAAATTAGCTGAAAAATGGGTATCAAGGTGTCTTCTCTACGCTCACTTTTCCTACCCTGATACCTGTTTGTCCTACCCATGCAAGAAGCGCGTGAAGCTAATAAAATATATCGTCGTGTAAATATGTGGTCAAATTGAATTATATGTGCATGTGAGCTTTGTCTTTTCTTCTGCTCCTTCTTTACCTGTAGCTTCGTCCCTGTGGTGAAATAGAGATAACTAAGAGTTGCGTAGGGCTCAATACACAATTTATGTATCTAAAGTTACTCTGACTGCAAACCGATTGCAGACTGCAGGTACAGTGGCTTACTGGAATGGACTATCAAGCACAAAAACATTTTTCCTATAACGTGGAGTAGTTTCTGAGATTAACTCGTTCACCAATATGTAATAATACATTAAATATAGATTTTGTGAAGGAGTCAGTTCCTTTTTTTTAAATATAACTACTAGCTTGTCCCGCGGCTTCGTCCCTGCAAATCTAAGAGTTGTGTACGCCACATTCTAAGCTTCAGAGGAAACAGATTGCAGTTACAGTGGATTACATCGGAACTGATCAAAGTTTTGTTACAGCAGATAGATAAAGGAACAATCTAACATAACCTTTTTTTTTATATGAACCAGTAGTTTCTAAGATTAGCGTGTTCAACCAAACAAACTCATCAACTTTTTTAACACTATTCGGATGCGTGTAGTAGACTGAGATCCCAGGACCTCCGGACCTATGTCATTATAGCAAAGCTGAAATTTTGAGGATTAATAGTAGTTAAGACATTAACGTATTTACTAACTTAAAAGTGGGGCCTTTCAGAGGTAGCGCCAACTTAAAGTACACACTCACTTACGTTAAAGTAGAAACGCTCGTGTTTAAATATGTTGTTAAGAATAGTATAAAAAATGTATATTTATTATTACCAGACCTTCAACGTGGGCCTTTATTCCTGCCAGACTTCCTAAAGGTTGTTTGAAGTTAGGATAAAGTAAGTTATACTAGCAAGCTTTAATTTTACATATATTATTTACGGGCTATTTCAAGACCCCCTTTAAGCACTCAGAACAATAAGCCATCGGATGGCTCAAACGACCTCCCAGACAGAGATATTCATTTATTTGGCGCTACTTCAGAAAGGGCTCCACTTTCAAGTTAGTTAGTACGTATACTGTCTTAACTACATGCTAGACTATTAGTCATCAAAATGATGTAGGTCTGGCGGCACTGGGATCTTGGGCTATAGATATACTACACTCTCACTGGACTTGAAGCTGTCATTCCCATGACGCAATTGAAAACACCAGTGTCAAAGGTCAATGGATATCGTACTGTTATCTCTAGTAATATGATATATGAAGGTATATATAAAAACATGGCAATTTGTATGTTTAATTGTATGGAAAAAAATATATTATGCATTAGAGTCAACATTTTTTTTTTACTTAATTTTTCCCCGCATGGTAGACTGGGCAGAATTAAGACAGTCTTTTCCACACTTTCTCTCAGATTTTTGAGATTTTTTTTTAAATGAATATATTTGAAACATAATCATCAGATATCGCACCAAAAATTAAATTTGTGGCGAATCATGATTTATTTTAAACTTTTATTTGCATTATCAAAATATGGTTTAATTTTCCATTTTATAGTTTAATTATATTTTCTTTATTTTTATACAGACTTTTTTTAGCTTCAAGCAGTACTCCGCACATAGCAGAGTAGGCAGATGAAACCTAGTGTTCAGAACCTCCGTTTCATTAAAACATTTCCATTCCACACTTTCCAC
>JAATLQ010027221.1:17728-37783 GCA_013421005.1 Heliconius erato x Heliconius himera
TTTTATTTATATATATATATATATATATATATATATATATATATATATATATATATATATATATATATATATATATATATATATATTTAAATGAAAAAAGAGAGAGGTGGCGTTTTTTTTACCATAGCAGCAGCAGCAAAGAGATAATGAAAAGATCTCTTCCAATACAAAAATAAAATTCTTAATTAAAGACGAGTTTTTTTCCCCCTTTTTTTAAAAAAAAACGTAGATAGCACTGAAGAATTGCTTGTATTTTTATTTATATTCGCAAATCTTTAAAAATATACATATGTAATTATAATAACGTCAAAGTTTAATATAAAGACATTAAGATAATCAGAAAAAAATGTATTGAGGGGAAAATCCTATAATTTTTATATATTATAGTAATTTATTTGCACTGAAGCGTATTTGTGATCTCAGTCTTGGTTGAAACAGTCATATACTATTAAAGTTTTGGCTACTTTTTAAAAGTTTATTTTCCATTTGACTGTGTTGTGAAAGAGTTACATCACTATTTTAATCGGCAATTATACAATTTATACAAAATGAGTTTGAAATTATTCGCCTGTTGTTTGTGTTTTCCATTGAGAATTGGTTTGCTAGTGTGGGGCTACTGTGGACTGGTAAGTTACTATTTAAATGTGTATATAACCTATATCGTCTTTACATGGTATAAAACAAAGTTTCTTCCCATCAATGACAACCAGACGAACCTACAGATCATAATAAATATATAAAAGCTTCACATTTTTCCGCAAAGCATTGTGAACAGAATCTAGTTTTAAGTCATTTCCGCACGCCGTCTAGTTATTGAGACATTGCCTGTGGAATACCAAAACTCAATGCCATCCTTTTTTTTAAAAAAAAAACATTTAAATGTAAACATTCCCCATAGTGGTAATCGAACCCACCATCATAAATTTTATATCCAAATACTGTTCTATACGAAACAACGACCTAGATAATTATTATTTAAACTAAATAAGGTTTAATTTTCCAGGTTTTAAATTACATAAGTTTAATTCACACATTGTGTAAAATGTATGATTTTTTGGATGGAAGCGAGAAGACAGACTCTTCTAATTTCATTAGTTTATCTCTTACTATGGGCGCCTTGAGTCTACACTTCATATTCTACATTGTACTGATAGCTGGACTACATATGGTAAGAAAGATTATATTTTTAGAGTGTTATACTTTTTCAAAAACATATAAAAAATTTAAAGGTTAGGGTAGGTTTAGGTTATATCAAAAAGAGTAACTGCTGCGTTTCTTGCGAGCTTTTCAGCTGAACTTCCAAGCCGGTAGTAGCTATTATGTTCATTTGAAAATTCAAAAACGTAAAATTCCAAATGTGTAGAGCACCGTTACCCACTCTACCTCATTTTAAATGTGATGATTGATGAATGATTCAAGATAAAGATACATGCCATTATTAAGTAAAAAGAATATATAATATGAGAATATATCGTGGCGCAGCGTCTGATTGTAAACGCGATAGTTAAATGTTCGGTTTCCATATAGAAGAAAAAATATAAGAAGATATATATAACGTGAGTTTGAACAAAATATGGTAAAATTTGAAATAAACAAATTATTTTATTTCTTTTCCAGAAAAGCTGTACTCTGTTAGAGATTTTTTACGGATTTTGTGTAATAGTAATGATAATATGGGGAACAGTCCAGGCACTGTATATACCACTGAATGCATATAAACTATACCCAAGGCACAAGTTCGACATCTGGTGGACTGTTCTTATGAACGTGGTCATAGCTGCTGTAGGCCTGCGTAAGTATTACATAAATATTAAAGATACTAAATTAAGTGAACATAAAAATACATACAAAAATGGTGGGAAGGTAAACAAAACGCAGTGTTGTGTTCCGCCGTTCTTCTTGCAATCTCAGGATGTTAGGTGGAATGTGGAGAATGAAATGTTCTACCGCTCTACTAATACTGCAAGCTTAAATTTCTTTGTTATGTTAGAATGTTTAAATAAATGTTAATTTCTTCAAACCGCTAATATTTCTGTAGAATGAAGAACATTTTTGAACAAGTCGTGGCGCAGTGCCAAAGTGCAGACTGTAAACGCGACGCGATTGTGGGTTCAATTCCTACTCGCTCAGCTTTAATATCCCCGCTCTAGTAACAAAAGACAAAGCCCAGCGCCGAGTTTCGCCACTCAACACGTAATGTCACCATTGTCATGTGATCCCGGCCTAGAATAGGATCATCCTGGTACTGGTGGTGTTATAAGAGGCGACTAAAGTACGTGTGCTAGAGTCACGTCGCCAGCAATGGGAACACGCATGGGCAGACTCGACCGGATCATTACAACCCCCGGCATTTAAAACCGGCGTTAAGTAGTGGCTTTATAGTTTCGCATCAGGTATTGCCGGGATCCGGCGCCCAACCTACCCTAAAAGCCGGCAACGCATCTGTAGCTCCTCTGGTGTTGCACGGGATCGTAGGCGGCGGTAATCACTTACCATCAAGTGACCCTAAAGCTCGTTTGCCATAAAAAAAAATTGGGGATTGGAGTGTCTTAATACCTATATTCTCCGTCTTTCCTACTTTATTCGGGATACATCATAAAGCCAAAAAAAACATTATTTCATGGATATTTTGTAGTTACTGCTTATGATTTCGAAAAAATTACCAAAATAAATATATTCCAAATTTTGTGTTTACAGTTCTCCAATTCTACCTGGTGGTCAGCGTACGAAGCACGATTTCTGCCCTCGAAGATGAAAAGGAATGTTCCGCACCCTTAGAAGATATGGAAGACCAGACCTGCGTCCTTCACATGTACAATCCAGACAAAGAATGCTGTAATGAATGTTAGTCAACATTCATTATTTATTTAGTGTTAACTTATAAAATTAGATTTGAGTCAACTAAATCTCGGCGTTGATTTCCGGTATTGACAATATACTTGGCCAATTCGTCTCTTTAAGCATTTATTTTATTTATTTGCTATGTTTTTATTAATTGCGTCTTTAATCCTATTATAACATAAAATTACAAAATAGATTAATTATAAATCCAAACATTATATTGAAACTATTTTGTCGTAAATTCTGTCGGCTAGTCAATTAGTGTGTTAATAATATGTATAAGGCCATCTTAGCCGACGAGCACAAGCGTGCGGCTGTAAAGGCGACAGTTCTTAGTTGATTCACTGGTAACCGGAAAGCGTGGCGTTAAGTTGTGCCACTCAAAACGCACTGTCTTGAGAATTCGGCGGAAAATGTGGAACGGAACTGTGTTAAGGGGAGCAGAGAGTCTAAATATTTAGTAATTTTGTTCTACACTAGCCTAACGTTTGACCTTAAACGATGGTTCTAAATTCGAATCTTACTCGAGACAGTTATTTTTTTCTATTTACACTGCTATATATAGAAATTATTAAAAAATATATATTGTAAAGTAGATTTAAGGTCTAACATTAAATAATGAGTATTATATAAATTTAAATAAATAGATGTTAAATTATTTTTCTGCTGTTATTTATTTTGTCTTTACAATGTTTGTGTAAAGCAATTATGCTTTAATTCCTTCCAGGTATATGTATATATGTATAAACATACATACATACATATACATCGAAGGAATCAATATAACCAACTCTAAAAACTTTCTTTAATTTAGAAGCCTACAATAATGTAATGATTTTGTAAAATCATCTTTGTTGTGAGAAAACAGTATATAAAATAATGCTACTGGAGCCAAAGTAGCTCGAAATGCTGTTAATAATAGCTATGATTGACGTAGGTGTAGTGTGTAGCCACTACTTATTTGACAACGGTATTGATTGAGTGGTTCAGGTGGAGGTACCACAAAGAAATTAATACGAGAATTAATGCATTGAATTGAAGCGGCCACACTGCTCTCTCTCTTATCTTCTTAATCCATATTTGTATTTATAATTTTATCTCCAAGAATGGATATTTACGTTGACCGATGCAAGCGTAGCCACTAACTTCGTCCGCTCACATTAAAAAAAATGTGCTATATTTATCGTGTCTGTTTGTTGTTTGTGTTTGTTTGTATTGCTAATATTATTAGCAATACAGCCTGCCGTCATGTAGCAGACAGTACAAGGTCTGACAGTAAACGTTATGGTTGTAGGTTCGATTGCTAGCTAGTTTTTTAGTAGACGAAGCTTTGAGTTCCGCCACTCAACGAGCCGTAATGCGGCCTTTTTCGATAATATTACTAAACTAAATTATTAACAAAACACACAATAAGCACTATATAATTAATAGCGGTGGTTATAACTTTCCCAGATTATTTATAACCAACTTACCTCGCGGTCAAGATTTAACTGATTCATATTTAATTAAAAGTAATACAATACAATATCTGCTGATCCTGTACCCCCATGCTATCGAAAATTACAAGACTGAGCCTTTGTTTATCTAAGGATGCTCTAAGTAGGAATAAGGATTGTACAGTGCGGTAGAGTGACTTGACACTAGGTTCTCCCTGCCTACCATATAAGGAGAATAAAATGGGTAGCTGAAAAATTGTATGTTTCATATGAGTATAACCACAGGAGGATATTGTATTATTTTTTGTCGTACTTTAGCTGTTTCATTGTTTTTCAGGAAGCGCACTTCCTGCTTCACATTTAATCCTATCATAATGAATACTTTATGAATAAAACTAGTTTATAAATAAATATTTTAATGAGAGGATAATTTTCAATAAATATATATTTGTAATATAATTATTGAAATATTGTAATTTTGTTTCATTTACACAAATGTTTGTCAATAATGGATCAACTACATTTTATCAACTACGTTTCTAATAATAATACTTATTTGCTGTATTTAGAAAACTAAAAAATATAATGTACGTACAAGCAATTTGATGGTATTCAAAATACTTTTCTCATCATATCAGGGCAGGGTATACCTACAATTATTTTCGGCAGTTGAGAGAGGAGGGGTGAGAGAAGAGAACCCCCCACGGTTTTGGTAAAGAACTGAGTGTGGGTTTCAGCTCTGTTTATATAAAAAATTAGTTGAAATGATAATAGGCAAAATCAAGCTTCATCAATCAAAGACTGTTGTACAATCTTTGATTTTGAGTCAGCATTCTTACGCATCTCAGACCCACATAACTTATACGAGTACATAATGTATACATCTCCCTCTGCGACAGACGTAACAGTCCCATAGATACCCCGAAATATAAAATTCCGTTTATTTCTACTGATTTTCAAATAAAATGTACTGGAATGAGCTTGCACGTCCGATACTTTATAAAAGAGATTTGGTCGCCAAGAGCCCACGAGCGCTTAGCGGGAAGAAAGTGTCTACTAGACTACCACCTCAGTTAAATGATTATTTTCATACGATGTCTATTAGATAGATATGTGTTTTTTGTATTATTTTACGTTACGTTAGAGTTGAATTTATTTATATATATATATATATATATATATATATATATATATATATATATATATATATATATATATATATATATATATATATATATATATATATATATATATATATATATATATATATATATATATATATATATATATATATATATATTAATATTATAAATTTTATATTTTTATTTGTAAAAAATAGCCGAAATCCAATAAAGATTTTTTTTTCTCATTATTTTCAAGAAATTGGAAAATGAATCTCGAAATCGACTATAATTCAAAGTCAATTTTCCTTTGATAATTGTTCTAAAAAAATTAGACTTTGAGATTGTCTGTTTTTTTATTTGAATATAAATTCAATATTTTCCATATTGCCTATATAGTCAATTTTCTAAATGTCTAATATTAAATTTAAAAGATATTGTTTCTATATTTTTTAAATTGCAGACAAGATACCTTTGTATTGTGTTAAAAAATATGAGGCTGCCGTGACGCAGCGATTTTAATAACGGTTGTGGGTTTTAATCCCACTCAATATATTCTTCTTATTTCGTAGCTCTGGTAACAAGGCACACGGTGGCGTTGAATTTGACCCGTCAACACAAATCTAGGTAATTCTAGGTTCCCTTTGCCTACTAAACTAGATGTGGAATACTGCGTGGCTCTAGCCTTTTTAGATTATAGCATGTACTTAAAAAAAGACACTCCGTTCCCCACTTTCTGCCGAATTCTGGAGGCATTGCGTGTTGAGTGGCAGAACTCAACGCCGCGCTTAACCTCGACACCAGAGCGAAGAAATGGAAATATAAATTTAAGTAAATATTTCATCTCCTCGAGTGGGGATCGAACCCACAACCAGTCGGGTTTACAGTTACACCTCGCGTGCCACTGCGCCACCACTGGCCTCTAAACGAAGTCAAGGAGTGTCTTAGCACTAGGTTCCCTCTGCCTACCCTGCTGTGTGCGGGATACAGCGTGAAGCTGTTTTTTTTTTTTCTTAAAAAAAGAAAATCAGTCAAGAGACACACTTAAATTGGTAGGCGTATAAACTCATTTTATACGAAATGAGCTACAAATGTAGGTGAACTAGAAGTACTTTACTTATGCGACGGCGAATTTCATACAAAATGAAGCACAAACGCCTTTCGATTACGTTGAAATAGATGCTTAATTTTCCAAAGCTGCAAGGCACCGCAGGATATTTGGTATTAATATCAGTTTGAAACATCCAAGCGATCTTGAAATGGACAACAAAGTATAAAGGTTCCGGTGTTTAATTTGAGGTACGGAGCCCTAAAAATAATTGTTCCGTTTGGTTTGGTTCTTCGATTATGGCGTTCCGAGCGTGCCAGTAGAGCACATATCACTTCGCCAATGTCACGTGTGTGGAGAAAACACGAAGGAGGTTGTACGGTAATTGTTCCGTTTGTTGTCGAGTTTGACAGTAAAACTATTTTACCAACCGGTGGTAGCGTTTTTTTTAATGCAAAAGTACTAACATAGAATTATTCTAATAAGTAATAATATTTTGCATTCGACCTAAAACATAAACGCGACGCGGCGCAATAACCACGCGTTGAGGTTATGATCATTTTAATCATTTATCATGTCTGTTATTAAGTGACCTCATATTTGAATCCTATAATTACAATAAAACATTATGATTATTTTTATAATTATTCGTATTTGTTTAAATCTACATTTGAGCTTGGACTAAAAATCCCGTCATTGAGCTCCTCTCTCTATAACTTTCTCTCTCTCTCTATAAAATTCTTAGAAATTTCTTCCAGTAATATATAATGTGTAATTTTTTGTCGATTTCATTTTCTATTGGGCCAATATGTAATGATAATTTGGAAAAATTGTGTAAAAGATTGTAGAGCTTACCACCGTGGTTTTTCTTACAAAAACGGCATAAAAAAAATTAATTACAGAGATATGCAAGTAGGTATGAAATTTTTTTTAGGGTTCCCTACCAGAAAGGGTAAAAATGGAACCCTTATAGGATCACTTTGTTGTCCTTCTGTCCAGATCATTTATTTCGAGATCGCAACATTCATTTTATTACATCGGGGATTATAAGATTATATCTTATATTATAAACGATCATTTATTAAATGCACTCATGTTTAATTCATAGTTAGTAGTAATACTGCTATATGATATACGACGTCGTCATCCATAATATGAATTGTAAAGTAGGTATTTTGTATAACAGTTCTTTACATCATATAGTATTGCTTTTTTTTATTCTCAATCAGTCGGTCAACCTGTGCTTTCTCCAGTAAGCCTAGCTTGGACCGAGCGGAGCATAGTTCCCCCTTTGGAACAGTGTACGCAGGCCAAGGTGTCCGTCTCACTGGAGACGCCTTTGGACACTGTGATCTAAATATCTGTTTTAGCTTTACACTGTATCTCACATATAGCAGGCTGAGAGAGCGCGGTGTTAAGACACTAATTTCGTCACATTTCATCAAATTTTGATGACGAGATTTTGCATGTTAAGCTGTGGAACCCAACGCGCGTGATTCGTTTAGGTACTAGAACGAGAATATGAAAATAATTAACCCTGAGTGGAAATCGAACCTATAACAATTGATGTTGACCAACCGGTGATGTTGTAGGCTTATAGAGACAACAGCGTACTGCTGTTGCTAGGAAAACGGTAACCATGGCGAAATAGATGTCTCACCAAATCATTAAGACGGGATGTAAAGGGAACATAATCACTACTAGTGATATTTTACTTTTTCAGTAATAATAATAATCCATAATAAAAAATTAATACGTCTATAATATATAAGTACGTTTGTCGTTGCCGTTTGTGTGCTATCCAAAAATGTATTTCTAAAATATTTTCCACGCAAGAAAAGAAAACTATTAAAAAGCTATAAAGTATATAAGCAGGACTGAAGTCCGCGAACTCACTTTTAGGACTAATCTTTGAATAGTATCAACTAGCCAATATCTAAGTACAGAGATGAAAAGGGCAAAAATAGATTGTAACAAGTATATAAGAATTTCGACTTAATTCGATAGCAGGGTATGGCGAGTGCTTAGACATTAAACAAGAAACGCGAGTTCGAATCCAGTTACGTTTAAATATTTGTACGATTCTCTTTCTATATATTTAGTGCCTCGTTAAGTGGCTAAGGAAATGCGGAGTCACTAAAAAGAAGTAAATTTTGTGACAGTGTAGGTAACCTTGACATTGTAAATAAATTCGTTTCTATTTCTATTATAGAGCACGCTTGTTTTTGGTGAGCTGCCAATACTAGCTTCATATCTACATATTATCTATACGTATGACAAAACTATAAAACATCATTGTCTGTAATTGGAAGAAATTTGAGAAAATCTATTATTGGGGGCGTTTATCAATATAACAACTAAAAACAATAATTTTAACTGCTAACTGACCTCTAAGAACGTCTAGGTTAAATTCAAACAATACTTTTAAATATTTATAACTTTTTTTTTAATTGTTAATATTACTTAATCACTTAGGAAAGAAAAATACTTATTTACAAAACGTATAAAAATTTTAACGTAGCGGGACTCGAACCCGCGCCTCCTGGAAACCGACAAGCTCCTTAGTTAATAATTATAGATCGGTATCTAGCAGAAGCAAGTTCGAGTTCTGCTACGTTCAAAATTTTATACGTTTTCTATATAAGTTATATTTTTATATATCTGTGTGCTTATAATGTGGTGTGTGTGTGTGTACAATGTTCTCTGATACTGTGTGACGTATGTCTAATCAGTAAATAACAACTTATATTACAACTGAATCAAATTTCCATAAATTCAATATTATAATGACATACTCGTATGTACCTATCAATTGTATTCCTGACTTCTATCATAATTAGTCAATTAAAATGAGTTCACGTCAGCGTCCTTGTGACGTGACTCGATGATAATCTTGAGCTTGGCCACTCAAACAAGATGAGGAGGTGTGGAGGACGAGGTCTTCGTATTAAGCTATTAGGTATGCTTACATTAAGTGAAGCCGGAAACAGCATATCTTTGTAGTGTTGGCTTTTAATCGGCTTATAATAAGTGTTAAATTATTAGGCATTTTTTTTTCCTGATGTGAGCGGGATACAGCGGGAACCTGAATTAAATATTTTTAATTAATATTATAATAAACGCGAGAGTTAGAGTTTCATTACCACTCGGAGAAATTGGGTAGCGTAATGTCATTAAAAGATTTACATTTACAACAAAAGGTCTAATATAATGAGGCCAGTCGTGGCGCAGCGGCACGAAGTGTGATTGTAAAGCCGACTGGTTGTGGGTTCGATCCCTACTTGAGGAGATGAAATATTTACTTAAATTTATTTTTCCATTTCTTCGCTCCGGTGTCGAGGCTAAGCGCGGCGTTGAGTTCTGCCACTCAACGCTCAATGCCTCCAGAATACGTCAGAAAGTGGGGAACGGAGTGTCTGAACACTAGGTTCCCTCTGCCTACCCTGCTGTGTGCGGGATACAGCGTGAAGCAGATTTTTTTTTCTCTAATAAGTACAACACTTTGACTTGCATTTAAGTTCCGATTTATTCCATTTTTATATACAATGCTTTTGCCGAAAAATTGGAAAATTAGTGGTGATTCCCATAAACAAAAGCCACTTCCTAGATTCCATTGGGCCAATCCTAACTAACATCCGTAGATAGTGTATTTACAAACAACGCAACGAAACGATAACAAATATAAATAAATGCAAATTTTGCCATACATTCGATCAGACGCGCCTTGACCGCGGTCAGAGACGTACCGCTACTAAACTCTCTACATAATTTTAAATAACAATTTTAATATTTGCCTTTTCTACGTATTATTTCTTTAGTGAGTGATTGAAAAAGTGATCAAAATGAGGTGTGAGATACCAGAAGTCACAAGATGCTGTTGCTGTTTTCCACTAAGACTTGGCTTGCTAGTGTGGGCATATATAAAGTTGGTGCGTATTTAACTTTTATTGTGATAAACAGGTTATGTTATTCTGATTAAGAATTCTTTGAGGTTACACGTTCAATTCTTGGAAGCATATATTTTAATTTTATTAAGCTAAAGGGTTCTGTATGAAATGTGTCTTGTATTTAATTAAAATATATAGGTATTTAATTAAAATATACGCCGCGCAACTATTTATTAAAATATATAGTTCCGCGGCGTTGAGTTCAGCCACTCAATACGCAATGCCTCCAGAATTCAGCAGAAAGTGGGGAACGGAGTGTCTTAACACTAGGTTCCCTCTGCCTACCCTGCTGTGTGCGGGATACAGCGTGAAGCTAATTTAACTTTTAATTTTATATAGTTTATCATAAAACATTTGTGTTAGTTTTTAACTGTAATATTTTGTAATTAAAAGTTATATAAAAGTATGGTATTATCGAGCTGGTCTGATGATGAAGCCAGGACCTGAATAGTGGAACTCTTTAAAGATTACCTACTAGTGAACTGTTCATATTTAGATTATCATATTTCATAGCTCCAAGTACTATTTATACATCCTACTACAATATACATTTGTAGCACTTGGTAGAAAGAAGCGTTTTAACTTTTTTTAGACCCTATATAATATATTTTTTCACATTTCTTCTTATCTTCAGACGTGGCGCAGAGACACAAGCAATTCCTCTTCGAGGAATAGCAAGCAATTCCTCTTCGAGGGATATTTAATATTTTCATTTCTTTGCTCTGGTGTCGAGGCAAAGCGCGTCGTTGAGTTCTCCAGAATTCGGCGGAAAGCCCAGTGTCTTACCACTAGGTTTGGGATGTATACGAATTTGGAGAACGGAGTGATTCGACACTAGGCTCTCTCTAGTAATTTCACTAAGACTAGCGTTTACTGCGTAAACAGAACTAGACAACCTAACTATATCTATCAGTAAATGGATTTAAAAAAATCTAAATAAATCAGCTTCACGCTGTATCCAGTATGCAGAGGCCAGTCGTGGCGCAGGGACACAAAGTGTGACTATAAACACGACTGGTTTTAGGTTCGATTCCCATTCAAGGAAATGAAATAATAATCCAAAATTTATTTTTTTATTTCTTCGCTCTGGTGTCAAGGCAAAGGGCGGCGTTGAGTTCCGCCACTCAACACGCAATATCTCCAGAATTCAGCGAAAAGTGCGGAACGGAGTATCTCAACACTAGGTTCCCACTGCCTATCCTGCTATGTGCGGGATACAGCGTGAAGCTGCTTTAAAATAAATGGATTTAATACGCGGAAATAGTTGTTTTTGTGCGTTCTGCTTCGACATAATATAACATTTTGCAATAAACGTTTGTTTATGTGCGGCTTTATCATATCAGTGGGAGTTGGCGGGCTTTGATACCTACCTACTATAAGGGTTATATAATATAGTATATTTGATAAGAGAACCTTGTGTCCTTATATACATACAAACATACATACATAAATATATACTTGTTGCAATATTACACATAATATAATTGAGATATGTATATATAATCACTTTAATAAATACATATTTTAGAACAAATTTATTTCTTATTAATTAATAATATTCAATCCTAAGTCTTAATTAATTTGTAAATTATTTACATACACAAAAATCTATAAATAGTACATATTATATATAAAATCTTCGCTTCTGGTGCTGAGTAGCTGACAGACAACGAGAATAATTTATATTTCCACAATAATGCAGAATTCATTTGTAATTTTTTTATTTAATATATTTTTTTTCTATTTTTTCCAGGTATCCAATCTTCTACTCTTCACGCTTATACTTTTCACGACTATTGATGACTGGTCGCGGTACCACGACCATGTACCAACCGCAATTTTCGTATTTCATTTACCGATTATGCTGACGGTATTCTTGGACATCATATTCCATATTATATTTATAATAAGTGCACATAAAGTAAGTAGAGCTACCTATATAAATCTATATTCTATAATAGTGAAGGCTGTCGTGTCGCAGTGCAGGTTCGATTCTTACTCGATATAATGAATTATTTTCATTTCCTAGCTCTAGTGCATAGACTCTTGAAAATTTAATAAATGTGTGAAGCGCAGTGTCTTAACACTAGATTGTCTTTGTCTACCCTGCTACAGATGCGGGATACAGCGTGAACCTAAAAAATATACTATTATTAGAAATCGGAAGCGGTTAACGTTTTTTTTTAAAGATAAAAAACATATCGTTTATATATTTCAAATTTATTCGAAAAAAGTTTCTACGTAATCACAATAAGTGATGTATATCACCCAATAACAATATTTCACACGAGTTTTTTATTGTTTTTTTCACCTAAATCTACCCTCTTTTACACGAGTTGGTTAACAACATATTATTTTAAAAAAAACACCATTAAAAATGTTCTCGGAAACATCCATTGACACTCGTTGCTTTTGCCAGTGACAGAAGAAGATAGCAATACAGCTATGACTGTCAGTACAAATACCCGTGAAAGGGAGAGAAAATAAGAGTTACTAATATTTCAAGTTCTCTTTCCCTATCTCATATTAAAATACTAACACGATTGGGTTCTTATAAGTACAATTGTAAACCTGATGGTGGTGGATTCAATTCCACATCGGGGGTTTGAAATATTTAATTTTTCATTTCGTTGCTCTGATAACGAGGCAAACGAGGCGTTGAGTTTCGCCACTCAACACGCAAAGCTTCGTGAATTTAGCGGAAAATGGGGAATGGAATTGTCTTAATGGGGAAAAAAACGAAAAAAAGATACATTTGAATCTTTTTTATTAAAATATGTTTTTTGTTTTCCAGAAAGACCATAATAAAATGAGGTTATTCTACCGATACAGTATATTCGCGCTTGTGGTGTACATACTGGGCTTCATTATCACGATGTCACTCTTCTTTATCGAAACTTACTTCATATACGCTGTTATATTTGGATTATTTCAATTGGGCATCTTCATGTGGATTATAAGTAAGTATAAATTTAATTCTACCATGTTACGAAAGGATCCCGAAAGGAGGAAAGTGGAACCGGAGTGTCCTAACACTGAGTTCCCTCTGCCTACCCTACCATATGCAATATTACGTATGTAGCAGAGTAGTGACAGAACTAAACAGAGCGCTTTATCTTAATTAACAGCAAAGATATGAATATAAATTATTACTCTGAGTGGGAATCGAGCCCACAACTATCGTTCTTATAGTCAAACACTTCGCATAAAGGACATACATGAATACTCTATAGTAACAAGGATAATGGAGAGATCTATCACTTAGTTCCTCTGCCTTTTAAAATTGCAGTCAACGCATAAAAACAAAAGAAATCCGATTCACTTTGGCATATATTTAGTAAATATAATCAATACGCAAAAGTTCAATCACCCAAGTTGAACCGCAAGCTCGTCAAGCGTGTTCGACGTGTTCCTTAATTTAGCGTTAGTCATACAAATGAGTACTGTTCGAAGAAATGTATTTGTTTTGCATAACTTTTAAAGTTATAAATGTAATATAATATAAGGTTAAATTATTATTTTTTGCTTCTTTTTATTATGAATACATAAGTACTAGTACACTTCCACAGATTCACGCTTTTTCCTGCACCACATGATAGGTAGAGGGGACCTAGTAGTACTCTCCCTTCTACACGTACAGCCCAATTTTCGGGACATTGCTAGAACATTGTTGGGTGGTGGAACTCAACGCTGTGATTTGGCAGGAAAATTAAATTTAATTTATAAATATAACCATTCGTGCGAGCCTAGTCGTGGGGCAGAGGCACAAGCGTGCGGAAAAGATAGATATTTTATTAAATATAAAAATTATATTGTTTTATGTTTTCAAAAAAAAAGTTTTTTTCTTTCCTAAATGTAAAATAACACTTTTAAAATATTAACAATATTAATTATTTTCATTTCCTCAATCTAAGGGGTTTTATTATGTTCTAGGTTTTAATATTCTCTCTCAAGATAAGAAAATCCCACGAGTAGATTATAATTATGTCGTATTTTATTTCAGACTAAAACAAATCAGTAAAATTTAATTGTTCTTAACACCTGTCTTACATTATTTGTAGTTTGTAAATGTGTTTGTGACAATATCGCTCTGACCTCTACTTTTGGCGCATGACTCAATTTTAATTTATAGTCATAGAGACTGAGACAACCATTGCGGCACAGCGACAGTGTCTGACTATACACGCGACGCTTATGAGTTCGATTCTCGAACTCTGAGAAATGAAATCTGAAATCATTTTATTTTCGCTTTAGTAACACAGTAAAATGTGGCGTTTAGATCCACTCAATGTGCAGAAAATTGGTGTGAAGGAATTTTAACACTAGATACTTTATTATATACACAAAACCGTGTAAACCTAAAAATATATAGAATCCAAATTCTAAAAGTAGCCCTAAATTTGATATTACATAGTAAAAAATATTAATACTATTAAACTTTAAAATATAGTTTAAATTTTAACCTATTTTCATTTCAGTTATCCAGTTCTACGTATTGATCCTCGTTCGGAGTGAAGTAATAAAACTGGAGAGGAACACAAACTTTGAATTTGTAAATCACGCAGCAGATCCTGATACCTTGAAAGTGGATATAAAGAACATGGAAGGATTAGGATATTAATCTGTGATCGCGGGTGTTGATGACAATGGAAATTTGATAGTTTTTTATGTAATATTAGTTTTTTTTATATTTTATTTCAAAGACATTTTTGTAAGCTTATGTAAATTTCTAGTCAATTTTGGATAGTTGAGCCTTATTATTGATTTGAGATTTTTTAGCTCGGTTCCCACCGAGAGCGGAGCAGGCCATTTAAGGACTAAGTTTAACTTACAAGAGTAACCTGCATGCATATATTTCCACCAATAAATAGTAGGAGAGATCTGCTCTCTCTGCTCAGAGAAAAAAAAGAATGAAATGAACTTGTTCTGTTCTAGGGAGCGGAGCGAAGTAATTACAAAACACAAAATTCTTTGTTAGTGGAAATGTAAGTTTGCTGCATATAAAAATAGTCCGCTCCGCCTCAAGCATTTTCCGCTCATTTTCCTTCCGCGGCGGAAACCCGGCTTTAGTAATATATAATTAATAAAATAATTGCATACCAGACAAGTGTCCAAGCTGTCATCGCGGTGTCATGGACCAAGGTTCTTAAATGTGTTACCTACTTTATGTAAATATAACAAATTGACTAATGTAGATATTTCAATTTTCATATACAATAATTATTATAAAAGAACGAAAAACCCGTCTACATAAACTGAAAAGAAAAAATTCTCAATTAGCTTAGCTTTGTAGAAAAGGTTAACGTATTAAATTATTGATCTTCTTATTTTTTTTGTGTAGTTTTATGCAGTCGGGTTTTTTTCGGTAAACGGTATAATATTTTTGATTGCATATTTTGTTGTTACGATTTATTAACCAAATATCCATTTTATTTATTATGATGATTTGAATCCGCTTTCACATTCCACTAACAGTAGACTATCACTGATCCTACGATCGCGTAATTAGAGCACACTTGAAACTATCAAAAATTACAAACAATAAGAATAAACATTACAAAAAATTGTTGTTAAAAAAAATTTAAAGCCGTTATATTTGAAACTTCTACTTAAAATAAAAAATCATTAAATTAACCTAACAACCATAAATAACTATATTTGAATTAGTTTGTCGATATTTTGTTTATTTTGACAATATGGCGACCGGTAGCCGCTATGATGAATTTTGTTTACTCTCGTCTTTAGTGACACTCCCAAGGTTAAGGCGGTTTGACCGCCATATAGGAACACACTTGCATACATACATACATAGACTGATAAACACATTACCTTCCTTTGCGTCGCGCAATCGGGTACAAACGGTATATATATTTTCCACAAAAGAACTCGTTAAATAAACATAGCCGTAATAAAATACTTACATTATTTTTAGTATCAAAATAATAAGTAATTATTATTTAAATATATATAATTTTTACATTTTCCTGTTGTCAACATCTATCGGAAAATGAATGATCTGTATATATCTTTATATAAGTAAAAAGTATTGAATAAGCGAAGAGCCTTAATGTATATAATATGAGCAATGTAATATAATCAGTTTGTAAATCATAATAAATAAGTAAGCTATAAATTTTGAGAAAACATTTTTTTTATTAATTTTCATTTAACCAATTTTAATTATTTGAAAATTTTCTTTAGTTTTCTTTAGATTATAAAAGTATTTACTTTTATGAATTTATAGTGAAATGGTCATGCCTGTACTCGCTGTGGTAATGGGTTTTAGTCCTAGTACTAGTACGGGACGATTTCATTAACATTAGAGACATTTCCTCATTCTGAAAGATAAAGAATGATGTTATGCTACCAAATACACGATCACAGA
Organism: Heliconius erato x Heliconius himera; assembly: GCA_013421005.1. Classification (NCBI taxonomy): domain Eukaryota; kingdom Metazoa; phylum Arthropoda; class Insecta; order Lepidoptera; family Nymphalidae; genus Heliconius; species Heliconius erato x Heliconius himera. The sequence continues at coordinate 34,507 of JAATLQ010027221.1, forward strand.
AACGGAATACAGCCTGATTGGCTTGTAGAGGCCATTCAACATGCATTGTCTCTGAACTCTGCGAAGAATGGAGAACGGATTCCTTCCAGTCCAAACTTAATACAAACGGAGTATCTTAACATTAGGTTCCCATGTTCTCTCTGCCAACTGACAATTCCAAATTTGTACTTAACATGTAATTTACTATCATAATAATAGAACGGGAAGTAGCTTGTTAGAGTAACAAACAACGCTGGAAAGATCGCGCTTACGTTATGTTGTATAAAGTTTGTACTAATAAGAAATAGTATGTACTCTTTTCAATGTAAGTACCTATATTAATAAATAAATAAATAAATAAAAATCAGATTCACGCTGTATCCCGCACACAGCAGGGTAGGCAGAGGGAACCTAGTGTTAAGACACTCCGTTCCCCACTTTCTGCCGAATTCTGGAGGCATTGCGTGTTGAGTGTCAGAATTCAACGCCGCGCTTGTCCTCGACACCGAACCCACAATCAGTCGGTTTTACAGTCACACTTTGTGCCCCTGCGCCACGACTGGCCTCTATTAATGTTATATACTAAGTAGTTAAAGTGTTAAATTCTCTTCCGTTGCTGACTGTCTGACAGATAAGGGAAAGGTGGGACTACGCGGCGCAGAACGCTGTAATTTAGCAGTTCAGTTGTGCGTTCCTTGAAAAGTGCAGATGGATACTAAATAAGGATTTTCCAAAATTCTTCCGGGAACGGGGAAACACAAGATTACGATACGTTTTTTTTATTTCACGCAAGTGTCGAATAAAACAACATTGTTTTTATACTTGTTAAAAGCAAGAGACGTTAAAATAATTTATTGTCTATAAGGTTACTAGGTTCCCTCTGCCTACCCTGCCTTACGCGGGATCGGCGTGAAGCTGATGATATTGTCTATAAGCTTCGCGCTGTATACCGCATATTGCAGGGTAGGCACTAGACATACATAAACTAGTGTTAAGACACTTCGTTCCCCACTTTCCGCTGAATTTTGGAAGCTTTGTGTGTTGAGCGGTTCCTACCCTGCTGTGCGCGAGATACAGCATGAAACTTTACTTTTTTTTTTGGGTTTGAAAGGAAAACAGTTTCGGACTGTGCAGACCAGCGTCAATACACATATTATTTCAGAAGTAGGCCCCCTTAAATCTAAACTTGGACCTGGACCTACAAGTCTAGGCACTCTATAACGTGATGGGCACCCCCGATTGCTAAGAAATTTCTTTCAGTGATATGTAACTTTTTACGATAGGGTCAATAGATAATTATAATTTAGAAAAAAATATGAAGGGGTTGCAAAACTCAACGCTGTGTTTTTATTTACAAGAACCGCAAAAGTAAAATATTTAGTAATATAGATAAATAGAAATGACATTAAAATAATATAAGGCAGATGGAACCTAGTATTAAGACAATTAGTTTTAAATGACGGAACTCATCGCCACGCAATATTAGAAATATATAATTATTTTTAATTTTATTCACAGTTTTAATCAGTCTATCATAAGAGATGTTGTAACGCCTGTTGTGAAATAGTAGCAATTGTTTTAAAACATATTTGCTTTTTTATGGTAGTTACGAATATATAACACAAAATTAGGCAGAAAGTTGGAAACGGAGTGTTTTAATATTATATTGCCGCTGCCTACCCAAAACAAAAAAAATGCAACTTTTTCACCAGGGTTAGTGCGAGGATATATAAATGTCTATATTTTACGGTTGTTTAAGACCTTGCGCTTTAACAAAATTCACACAAATACTTGAGTTAAACAAACCGGACACTGGTATACTAGCCAGCAGCTAACTGACCAGGCTATAGCCTCGCCAGATGGCTGCAGCAGTTTTTAAAAAACTACAAATTTATTCATAGAAATTCAAAAATGTCCTGCGTTGCCGTTTTTGTATATCTTACCGACACTTATTTGTAAACTGTACGGTTGATTGTATATTAAAAAGCGTAGTTTTAATATTACACCAATCAATTAGCTTTTATGAATCCTTAAGAATTGGTGGTACTTACGACTATTAAATCTTGCTGAGGAGCTTATCGCATTTCTATTTTGCTCCATGAAATATACATTGAGGCCAGTCGTGGAGCAGGGGCACAAAGTGTGACCGTAAAACCGTCTGGCTGTGGGTTCGATTCCCATTCTAGGAGATGAAATATTTACTTAAATTTATATTTCTATTTCTTCGCTCTGGTATCGAGGACAAGCGCGGCGTTGAGTTCTGCCACTCAACTTGGAATGTTTGGAGTGTTTTAACACTATGTTCCCTCTGCCTACCCTGTAGTGTGCGGGATACAGCGTGAAGCTGTAAAAAATACATTTGTTTGTTAGTTTGACACAACGCGGGAAGATAATAACAATAAAAGTAAAATGACAAACATTAAAAAGTGTAAACTCACCCGTTGGTCAGCTAGAGAAGAGACATATAGAAGTAAACGAGACTCCTCAGATGAACGACATAAATTTGTCACAAGTTTATGTACTTCATTTGAGTACACATCCACACATGTGATGACAAAGGCGCACATGTGACAATACATTTACACATGTGATTAAACATCTACACATGTGATTACACGTCGTGTGTCATAATTTTGATGCCACAAACATTTCAACTTCATTCAACAGCATTTCAGAAAAAAGTCTTGTTGTTAGAAGAAATGTAGTCCAACGATTTAGAGACTGATTTAGTTCAGGTGCTTATATATACATTTTCACCGCGCCATCTTTCTAAGGGTTTCAGTGGAACCAGTTTTTATATGATAAGATATAAAGCGAAACTCTACAATAAAGTTTGCAGAACGTTTGTTCTAACATGAATGTAGTGTTGATGGTGAATAATAAAAAGTCTACTCACGGTTTACACTGAGGATATTCAACACCACTTTAGAGTAGGGGAGAGGGGGGCACATTCGAACGATTTTTAAACTTTGTGTCATATCTAAAAATTCTACAGTTTTTAACTTCTTTACTATTTCACAATGCTTATCCAACTATTGTGCCACACAATCGTAGCATCGTATGTAGAAAAATATATAAGGTAAAGGTGCAATATCAACTTTAGTAGCAGTAGTCAAATGTTCAAAGCTGCCCCCCTTGCGGGGTAGCTTTGAACATATATGGGGCAGTTTTGAACTATCATCGAATTCAATGAAATTAAAAGGCTTTTAAGTCCTTTTATTAATAAATTTAACATTAGAAACGATGGAGATCAAATATCAGTACCATGTTAACTTAAAAAAATAATATACCTAGTTTA
>JAATLQ010027225.1:0-22738 GCA_013421005.1 Heliconius erato x Heliconius himera
CTGTATCCCGCACACAGCAGGGTAGGCAGAGGGAACCTAGTGTTAAGACACTCCGTTCCCCACTTTCTGCCGAATTCTGGAGGCATTGCGTGTTGAGTGGCAGAACTCAACGCCGCGCTTAACCTTGACACCAGAGCGAAGAAATGGAAATATAAATTTAAGTAAATATTTCATCTCCTCGAGTGGGGATCGAACCCACAACCAGTCGGTTTTGCAGTCACACCTCGTGCCGCTGCGCCCCGACCGGCCTCATGTGTTTTTCTAATGAAACTTATATTTAAGAATGATACATAGTAGTAGAATAGATTACAATAGGGTTGCCTAGAAGAATCCTGCCGCAATCACTTTTTTTTACTAATTAAACTCTCTCTCTCTCTCTTCGTTTTCAGAGAAAAATATATTATATTGAACATTAAAATATTCTTACGTTTTGTTTGTGTTAAGTAATTAAAAAATTATTCTTAATATTTTTTTTAGAACAAAGAACTTTTTTGTAACACTCTAGGTGATAGTGTTGTGTTGAATGCCTGTAAAGTATATTTTAAAAAGCACAAAATTAAGCAAAAAAGCAAAAAAAACATGTGATAGTTAGCTCAATCTAAAACAAAAACATATACCAAAAATCTTCCATAGTTCATTGAAAAAATACCAAATATTTATCTTGTGTGTAACTAACATCTTTTAACCTATAATAACATCTCGATATATCCGCAGAACTGCCATAATATTACAGCTGGCGCTGCATGCGTAAAACAACAGCGTTAGAGGCGGTACCTACTTGTAATATTATTCTAACCCAAATCAGAAGTTTGGTTTAACAACATTGACTTTGGTGCTTAAACTTTTGTTTCATATTGGAGAAATATATGATGATGATATTGATGAAGTCATCGTTGCACTGTGGGACAGTGTGTTAGCTGTTTAGATAGTGATTACCGCTTCGATTTCCGTTCGGGATAGCGGATTATTTTTCATTTCTCTGCTCGGGTAGATTTATTGCAGCGTAAATTTTGCCACTCAGCACACAGTGTCTCGATAACTAGGCCGAAAACGAAGAATGAAATATATTCAATATACTACGTACTAATAAAACGTTTGTTTGGTTGAACACCCCAATCTTACTAACTCAAAAAATAATTGAAATGGGATAGTCAATAAATATATCGATAAAGGGTCGTAGCCCAATGTTAGTAATATATAAAGCAATGAATTCATCTATTATTTAAGCAACATTTTACCGATTACATACTGAAGTCAAGAGAGACCAAAGGCTTCAAGGAGAGGAAGCAATTAGGAAAATTTTCCGGCATAAAGCTAAGTGCTGTAAGATTAATATTTTTAACGAAGTGGTTCAATGTTCATGTATGTATTTCTAATAGCTGATTTATAGAATATTATATAATTCTATTCTATTATAGGATATTAGAGAAATATATTTATAGAATTTTGAAAAGGTATACCTATAGGCCTCTGATACCAAGGCAAAAAACGCGGCGTTAAACTCCTCCACTCAACACGCTTACAACTGGAAAACTGAAAAAAATACAGTTCGCTGACTGATTTTTTCAGTTTTTATTAAGATTATTTTTTTTCTCAATCACATTCGTACTAAAAACGTTGAAGGTTGACTGGGGAGTGCAGGGGAGCACTAAGCTTTCTTTCCAGATTCGAAATTACTATGGGGGCGCGAGGAAAAACGAGGATTTTGGTACGAGATATTAAATCTTAATATCCTTGAAAACCAAGTTACGGATGACGACTAGTATATAGTAAGTAATAAAGTATTATACATAGAGGTACCGTATATTACATAAAACTATTTAGATTAATTTTAAAAAAAATGAACAATTCGACATTCGATAAAACAATGGAATATATTGAAAAAAGATTAATTTAATCATGAAAAAATCACCAGTTTATCCACACACAGTTTATCCATATTTTCGGAGAACTTGGTAGCAATACAATTCAAGCGAACTAAGCTTCTATATAATACACCAATTTATTTTGTGTTTTGCATTTTTGATATTTCAAAGACTTTAATGTATGATCTCCATTACAATTATATTAAAATGAAGTTATATAAACATGCTTAGGCATTTTGCGCACGTTAAGTCAATGAGTGATGAAAGAATGGAAATATATATATATATATATATATATATATATATATATATATATATATATATATATATATATATATATATATATATATATATATATGGGTGGAAGTGTCAGCACCACATTAAATGAAACCACAGTTTTAACTACTCTATAAAAGCCTAATATAATTCAGAAAAAAATAAATTCCCAAAAATGAAAAAGTCAAAAATGAGAAAGATAATAAAATTGTCATTTTATATTTACAAAACAAAACGCCATTTGTAAGGATGACGCACGCACACATAAACCTATCAAAGGAACACCGCCGCATACGCCTCATTTCGACATCGAGTCGTATGTATTGGCGATAAAGTTCAAAGTTGTTTAACCTTTAGTAGTATTTTTGTAGTAGTAAGTGTTAATGTTATTGGGATCTATACGTAATCGCGTCACACAAAATACAGGTATGGATAAAAATCGTGAAATGAAAAAAAAATCCTACGTCCAAACTGTTGAGGCATCTTGATTAATTCCTTTAGGTATAGGTTTGAAATATTTTACCCTATATGCTGTTTCCGTAAATGGAGCGCTCTTCCACCCTGTATAATTAAGTTAAAATCATGTTAACTTCACTTATATTTATCTTTTTTATTCTATTATATCACTAATAAAATTTAACGAATGTTATTAACCGCCTTGGATAAGTTGAAAATTTGTTGTTTCATCCACTTACAGCTCGCGTTTGCTTGTTCCTGCGAGTTTATAAACATCGTCTGAAATTACTTCTGAACTTGCTTTACTGTTATGCGTTGACTTCATTTTCATTTTATAAATTATATTTTCACATGTTACTTCTGAAAAAGTGATGTTTTCTGTCAGTTTTACGTTATATCTCGCATATAGCGGGGTAGGCAAACGGAACCTAGTGATAAGACACTCTGTTCCCTATCTTCCACAGATTTTTTTGAGACATTGCGTATTAAGAAGTGAAACTCAACGCTATACTTTATAATGCCAAAGTGGAAAAATGAAAGTGATTCCTTCCTCCAAATAAGAATTAAACTCATAACTACTGACTTACAGTCAGACCATATCACATTGCGCCACATAGGTTCAACATATTTATAAGCGTTTTTCAAAATAAAATTACTCAGTGTGTTATGTGGATAGATTATTGAGCAGAACGAAGCGAAGCACTTACTGGTCAAAAGTGTTTCGTTGTAATGCTACTCCTCCTAGATCGTTAAACCTACAGCTCTGAAATTTTACAGGAACGTCGAGGAAGACACGGTGACGCCAGCGAAGTAGTTTAGTGATAATTGTAATTGTAGTTTTTGAGTAAATGGTCAAAATGTGTTTCATAGAGTTAAGCTGTTTTGAAATTCACGCGCACAGATTGAACTTTGCCTAACCTAACGCAGCTCGTGCGGACAAAACAGAAAATTTCATAAAATTTAGCGCAACATAGCTTCGCACAGCTTCACCTGCCGTGCATAGCATTTGGTGGATCCTTGTAATTATTTATAACCGGCATATGAAATATACAAGACATATTATAAGAGAGGAAGGATTGAGCCAGGCGTGGCGCAGCGGCACGAAGTGTGACTGTAAAACCGACTGGTTGTGGGTTCGATCCCCATACCCAAACGCAATGCCTCCAGAATTCGGTAGAAAGTGGGAATGGAGTGCCTTAACTCTAGGTTCCATCTGCCTACCCTGCTGTGTGCGGGATACAGCGTGAAGCTGATTTTATTTAATTCTATTTATTATAAGAGAGTACACATATACTACAAAGCTAAGAGAGCAAAAATATTCTTACATAATTGTCTAATTTTTTTCACCCTTCTATTTTACTATACCACAAGGTGTCGTTCAAAATAAACTTAAAGGCCTAATTTTTTTTCAGCGACATCGAATTATCTTTTCATAATCCACTGATGATAGATTACGTGCTGAATAATGAAAGAAATCAAAAAAATTAATATAATGAAATATGTTTTTTAGTTAAAACAATTTTTAATATTAGAGATTATCTAACTGTAAGCGTGGGTTCGATTACCATATTGGGGAAATGGATTATTTTCACTTTCTCTGATAATTAAATAAAACGCGACACTTAGTTCCGCCACTCAATTCTAGACTTACCACAAGATTCCCTCTACCTATCCTTCCATAAGTGTAACAAAATATTAATTTTATTATTATTATATTACGCATGAAGGGTGAAATGTAAACGTTTGTCCATCATGGAGTTGTAACTAAGAGAAATCGTACTCTAACTTGTATTGCCTATTAAGTAATAGATAGGCAACAAAAACTTAATATAAAGTCACCTTTCCGAATTTCCCTTCATTTCAACCCTCTTCTCTTATATAATAAGACAGTAAAAATATTTTGTCTGTACATTTTGTAATTTTGACTGAAATGGATAGAGGGACACTTAAGAAGAATAATAGAAAGCAAAAATATTGTTTTTGAATTTCTTGTCTGTCTGTCTGTCGACATATTTTTGTCCGCATTTTTCTCTGAAAGTACTGAACCGATTTACTTGAAAATTTATCTTGAAAATTTATTTATTTATATATTAAAAAAAAATTATCGTCATTTGATTTTTCAAAGTCGTAATTAATTCAACACAGAGATAAAGAACCATCTTGAAAGAAATATCAAGTAAATATAAAGATTTTTTGGTTGGTTCGTTCATATGTAACTAATTTAAAAACTGTACAGGAGTTAATATGCAATTGTTACAGTTATTTTACAAAGAATATTATGAATCCTCCAAATCAATAATTTAACATTTAAGGCTGTTTCTGAATGAGTAAATTAAATTATTCACTGACATCAGCACATTTAACAGAGTATATTATATAGGTGAAAAGAACATAAAGTTATAAAAATATATACGTGTAATAAATAATTAGCTTTATGTATATTTTATAAATATCAAATATCAACAATGGTCGTATTTTTTTTATTTAAAACAATCAAAAATTCTTTGACTTTTTAAAAAAATCATATTAGAAGTCATTATAGTTGTCAATCGATTCTGCTTATTAAATTAATAATCATGTATTTTAAACGGGCGAAGCTGTGGGCGAGCCGCTAGTCTTAAATGAATTTTTAACATATCTTGATTAGTCGATTCGGCGTTGAGTTCCGCCACTCAACACGCACGTAAAGCCTCCAGAATTCAGCAGGAAATAAGTAGTGGAAGTGTCTTAATAAGAACGGAGTGTTTTGACACTAGGTTCCCAGGTTCCCTGTACCTAAACTGTTGTGTGCGGTATACGATACGATACAGTGCAGATTGTGTAAAGCTGAAAGATAAATGTCGGTTATTACAAAAATTTCAAAAGACGCCAGAATGATTGTATTTTAATACTTAAAAATGTAAATAAAAAACACAACGAGTAATAATTCTATAAACATTTTAAGTTGTAACAATGGAATAGACAGATAAAAACAAATTTACTAAGGATTGATATTGATCATGTTTAACAATAGTATTTAAAGAAGAAAATGCTTTATTTGAGTTAAGAGATTTCTCCATTCAGATTACTTTTTAAGATATACGGTTAACGATCGCTACGTTTTTGATTGACATTGCTAACTGAAGGTTACAAGTACAATTCCCAAATGACGTCCAATTATATTTACAGAGTATATAAATACTCAAGATTTGCTTGTAATTGGTAAATATATAGATAGATCTAGTATTTTTTTTTCATTATGTATTAACACTTTTAGAATTTAATTTAATGTAATAAAATTTAAAATTTTAATAACGAATATTTACTTAAATTTATATTTCCATTTCTTCGCTCTGGTGTCGAGGTTAAGCGCGGCGTTGAGTTCTGCCACTCAACACGCAATGCCTCCAGAATTCGGCAGAAAGTGGGGAACGGAGTGTTTTAACACTAGGTTCCCTCTGCCTACCCTGCTGTGTGCGGGATACAGCGTGAAGCTAATTTAATTTTTTAAATTTTTAATAACGAATGAGGCCGGTCGTAGCGCAGAGACACAAAGTGTGACTGTAAAATCGAGTGGTTGTGGGTTAGATCCCCACTCAAGGAAGTGAAATATAACATAAATGTAAATACATTTATATTTTCATTTCTTCGATCTGGTGCCGAGGCAAAGCGCGGCGTTGAGTACCGCCACTCAGCACGCAATGCCTCTAAAATTCGGCGGATAGTGCAGAATGGAGTGTCTTAACACTAGGTTCCCTCTACCTACCCTACTAATCAAAATAAATTGATTTTTTAATAATATAAATATTATATATCTATATTGTATACTAGGTGCCCGCTAACGGCTACGACCGCTTGAACTACACAGCTATTGGTAAACTAATCTGATTTACTTTCGTGTTCTAAGAACAATATCAATAAAAAAAAACAAATTTGAAATCTGAACTTAAATCGGTTAAGCCATTTCTGCGATTACCTTGCAGAAACGCACGCAGATAAACAAACACAAAAAAATTAAAATAATTATTTTAGGTTAGATTAATACATGTAAGTATCAAATTTAAATTGTCAATAATAATTTTTATACCTTCGAAGTACAGAAAGCGACAAGTTGTAATTTTATTAATAACATTATGTATCGATGTTATTGTTATATAAAAAATAATACCACTTTTTACAAGGAAATTGATAGTGCCGAATCTACAGGTGGAAAACTTCAGTTAAAAAAAGAAAAATAAATAACTTTTAATAATATTTAAATATATATGGGACAAACTAAAACCCTATATTAGGAACAAAGTCTACTTATGTATGAACAGAAATCGATTTTTCAGTGACCGATACATTCCCCAATCGTGGGGCGATTACTGCGCGGTTCGTTTCGTTTCAATCGAGGTCATTTGCATGCAAATTGGACTAAAGATGGCGACGCCGCGGCACAGAAATATTTTTTTAAAATATATTCTCATACCAGACAGGCGTGGCGCTGGGTCACAAAGTGTGACTGTAAAGCCGACTAGTTGTGGGTTCGATCCCTACTTGAGGAAATGAAATATTTATTTTCATTTCTTCGTTCTAGTGTCGAGGCAAGGCGCGGCGTTGAGTTCCGCCACTCAACACGCAATGCTTCCAGAACTCGGCAGGCGTGGGGAACCGAGTGTCTTAACACTAGGTTCCCTCTGCCTACCCTGCTGTGTGCGAGGTACAGCTACAGATGAAGCTGATTTATTTATTTATTTGATTTATTTTCATACCAGACGGGTGGAAGTTTTGGCTTAACTTACAAAACCAGAAAACATATTTCATTTTTCTCATATATATTTTTTTTTTTACTTTTTACAATGGAACGTATATATGTACTGAATGTTAATTTGTCAATTACTCTTAAACCGAATGATTTAAGGTTAATTGACATATTTTCTTTATATTTTAAGGCTATTTCATACATTTTAAGTTCACCTTTACAGATACTACTATTCCTTTTAATTATTAATTAACATTTTCTATCTGTTTAGGTGTAAGTAACATGAAAATGGGTTGTTTTTTCTTAATTTTCTTATGCAATAATTGCTGATTTTCGTTCTATAGGCAGTTATTGGGATTTTCTTATATAGGAATAAAAATCTAAATATAAAAAATATCTTGTTATAGTAAAAAGATATCAATTTTTTTTTTTGAAATGATGGATGCCATGCCTTGTTAATCTTTATTTAAACTTTATCTTTATCTCATACATTCATTACTTAATTACTTATCCTTAAATATCTTTTACTATAATTCTATATTAAAACCATAAATTTAATCAACGTGGTTGTAAATAATATACTTAATAATTTAAACCTACCTACTTAAAAATCTTTCTAAAACAATGACCGCGTTCCATACGCAATAAATCTGCACTGCAGCGTTCATATTATATGCAATTTATCACGTTGGTTCCAGCGATGCACTCATGTAAGTAAGCCGTGTATACATGGTACTGTAAGCTGGGATCTTGTAATATAAATATACAATATCATATACTCGCTATAGTAGGTACATTTATATATTAAATATAAAATAGTATAAAGTGTGTATATCTATACAATATATATTCACACACTTTATACTATAAAACCTAATGTCAAGACTATCCGATCTGTGCTTTCCGCCGGAATTTCTTACTTTTATTTACTTTATTGCGGGATTTTTAGTGGCAACTTAGGAACGTAGAGACACTCTGTTCTCCATTGAAACACTTCCGTTTCTCACTTTGGCCTTGCGTGTTAAATGGCGGATCTCACAGCCACGCTTTATCTCTTTACCAGAGCGAGGAAATTAAGATATTAGGTGGGAATCGGAATCACAGCCGTCGCGTTTGCAGTTTCAAGCTAATGCACACACTAACAAAAATTATATATGGTCTAAGATCCCATTGCTTAAATCTGTAGGGAACTGTTTTTCTAATGACCTTATATTTAAGAATGACACATGGTAGTAAAATAGATTACAATAGGGTTGCCTAGAAGAATCCTGCCGCAATCACCTTTTTTTTTACTGATTAAACTCTCTCTCCTCGTTTTCAGAGAAAAATATATAATATTAAACATTAAAATATTCTTACGTTTTGCATTAGAAAGTAATTAAAAAATTGTTCTTTATATTTTTGTCTTAGAACAAAAAAAAATCACAAAATCTTCCATATCACAAAAATCTTCCATAGCTCATTGAAAAAATACCAAATATTTATCTTATATGTGTAACTAACATCTTTTAACCTATAATAACATCTCGATATATCCACAGAACTCCCACAATATTACAGCTGGCGCTGCATGCGTAAAACAACACCGTTAGAGGCGGTACCTACTTGTAATATTATTCTAACCTATATCATAAGTTTGGTTTAACAACATTGACTTTGGTGCTTAAACTTTTGTTTCATATTGGAGAAAAATATGATGATGATATTGATGAAGTAATCGTTGCACTATGGGACAGTGTGTTAGCTGTTTAGACAGTGATTGTCGCTTCGATTTCCGTTCGGAATAACAAGTTATTTTTTATTTCTCTGCTAGGATAGATTTATTGCAGCGTAGAGCTTTGCCACTCAGCACCTAGCGTTTCGATAACTAAGCCGAAAATGAGGAATGAAATATATTCAATATACTACGTACTAATAAAACGTTTGTTTGGTTGAACACCCTAATCTTACTAACTCAAAAAAAGAATTGAAATGGGATAGTCAATAAATGTGTCGAGGAAAGGCTGTAGCCCAATGTTAGTAATATATAAAGCAATGAATTCATCTATTATTTAAGCAACATTTTACCGATTACATACTGAAGTCAAGAGAGACCAAAGGCTTCAAGGAGAGGAAGCAATTAGGAAAAAAATCCGGCATAAAGCTAAGTGCTGTAAGATTAATATTTTTAACGAAGTGGTTCAATGTTCATGTATGTATTTCTAATAGCTGATTTATAGAATATTATAGAATTCTATTCTATTATAGAATATTAGAGAAATATATTTATAGAATATTGAAAGTTTTCCAGCTTGTTGAGTGGAGCGTATACCTGCTCCACTCAACAAGCTGGAAAACTGAAAAAATAAGATCACTGACTGATTTTTCCAGTTAAAAATGTTGTCTAAAATGTTTTTTTTTTTCAATCACATTCGTACTATGAACGTTGATATTTGGTATGTAGGTTGACTGAGGAGTGCAGGGGAGCATTAAGCTCTCTTTCCAGATTCGATATTACTATGGGGATACGAGGAAAAATGTAATTTTTTTACGCGATATTAAATCTTAGCATCCTTAAAAACCAAGTTACGGACGACGGCTAGTATATAGATATAAAGTACTATACACACACGTACCGTATATTACATAAAACTATTTATTATCAAACTATTAAAGTTCCACTTCTAACATAAATAACAGTCAACTTTAAGATAGCTTCGGTTAGCGGTGAAAGGCAATTAGCACAAACTGTTGCTTTCCTGACTGCTTAGATCAAGATAGATAAAGATGCATCGCCATTTTCAATGATTGGTTCGAAATGTTCTTTGAAATTATATTTTATTCTAATTTATTCCAGAAAATCGGCACAAAGTGTGACTATAAAACCGACTGGTTGTAGGTTCGATCCCCACTCGAGGAGATGAAATATTTACTTAAATTTATATTTCCGTTTCTCCGCTCTGGTGTCGAGGTAAAAGCGTGGCGTTGACTTCTGCCACTCAACGTGCAATGCCTCCAGAATTCGGCAGAAAGTGAGGAACGGAGTATCTTAATATTAGGTTTCCTCTGCCTACCCTGCTGTGTGCGGGATACAGCGTGAAGCTAATTTAATTTAATTTAATTTTAAAAAAGTTATACTATTGTACTATTATTTTAAATAAAATTTAAAAAACGAGTTTAACAGAATTATATTACTTCTTAAGTGAAGCTGATCTAGTGTTTGGACTCAAGAAGATAGCTTAAATATTTTAGTCCAGTTGGATCAGAACACAGATGTGTGACAGTGTTCTGATTAAGATTATTTAAGAGTACACAAAAAAATATTAAAAAGTCAAGAACCGGTATTAAGTTACTTTACCTAATTGAGTAAAGTAACCTGATTCTTTATAAATGATATATGTTATTTATTATTTTATAAATTTGTTCTATACAGTCATTCATTCATACAAAATTTTGTTCCTATCTGGTCATTAATACGAGAGCCGCTGGTGACTAGTATAAACGTTATGAATAGTTTGTTCGTGGAGTGTGCTTAAAGAAAAACAAATTATTCTTTTTCCTTCGTAACTTTCATTTATTATTTTCATTCAACAATAAAACTTACTAACAACTATATAACAAAAGTAAGTGAACACTTTAAATATTTTACATTTATTTATATTTGCCGAGAAACAGAGGTAGACAAAAGTTTTATCTGAATACGGAGTAAAACAACAAAGAAAAAGTCATTTGTCTGTAATTATATTCACAGTACAAACATTGCCTGGAGGCTCTAGTTTATAACGAGTATTTTCTTTAGAACTTCAAGAATAACATTCAGACGATTTTTTTTTATAATAAATGTTTTTCAATAGGTCTCTGTTGACCGTATTGTACAGTAGCGGCCCAAAAAAATAAGACTTATTTTTTTAAGTATTGGTTTATTTATAAATTTTCTATTTTGCCCATTTCTTAAATTTAAGTTTAATAAGAAAATAAGCACACCCGACAAATCACATGCACACAGCAGGGTAGATATCGGGAAAGTAGTGTTAAGACACTTCGTTCTCCATTTTCCACCGAATTCTGGAGGCTTTGCGTGTTGAGTGGTGGAACCTCAATGCCGCACTTTGCCTCGATAACAGAGCGAAGAAATATTAATTTAAATATATATGTTTTATATTATTTATATCATTATAAGTCTGTATGCTAATATGAACTAATTTTTAATATGGTGTTAAAGCTTTTTCTATGTCTCATTTTGTAAATTTTAACAGATCATTTTTATTGTAGGAACAAAAGTTTACCCAAAATTAAGGTAAATTTGATTATACCAAATACATATTCATAAATTTCTGAGACCTATTTAAATCGCCCATAATTAAAATCATATAATATTCAAATCATATGCAAAACTCACACAAAGTAGTTGTAAAATTACAAACGGGTAAATTGCGTAATAGCATACGAGTACATAAACGTATGTATGTTTTTATCACGCCCCTAAGGCCGTAACTCATGAACCCTGTTCCGCTGTCGTCAGATAACGTAACTTTAAATATCAAGGAATGTGCTGAAAATTGTCGGAATTTATGATTTGTGGTGTAGATCTGTGATATATACCAATAACTAGTATCTGTCGTACACTTGCGTGTGTATTAACAGAAAATAATTCAGTGAATCTAGTTTTTATATGGAAATCTAAATATACTTTCTATTTTGTATTCTGAAGTAAAACACCATATTTTTTGTTTTTCTCCATAATATTGATTAAAAGGCCGTTGCGGCCTGTTAAATGAGACCTGTCGAATAATTACTATACTAATTTCTTGAGATCAACCACAGCTTTACATGGTGATCCGAGTATCACCCGGGAGCGGCGATGGCAGAAAAGCAACCTATCTCTTAAAGGCTTTGTCCTTCCCAAACAGTGCTCACCCCCATCACTTGCAAGGGCTTACTTGGAAGTCATTAAATCGATTACGTAGCCAAGTTGGTCTTTTCACCCAGTTGGCTAGCCACGCCCATAAAAAAACATTGTGTTGAGTAGCGAAACCCGACGTCACTCTTTGTTATTTTACCAAGATACGTAAATAAAAATAATTCAATCTCCGGAGTGGGAATCGAACCGACCTCTACGTTTTCAGTCGGAGGCTGTGCCACTGCACTAAAATCAGTGTGTTATCTTATTGATGTAATTAGCGACCTAAAAGTGGCTTCACCCGCTTTAACTTATTATTATATTATAGGCAAAAAAAATATATAAAATAATTTTATAAATTCTAGCCTGTAGTATATAACAATGAAGTTTCATCTTAATCTATTCAGTAATTTTAGCGAGAAAATAAAATAAATATCATCCTCACAAACTTTCACAATAATAATATTAGAATATTAATAGGATTGATATTATTAAAACTGAAACTTGCAAATTTTTCATTCAAAAGAATGCTATGGGCTTTTTTAAGGTCTCATTTATTCCGGGACACGTTAGTTTCTTCGTAACACGATGTCTCTCAATCGCCGGACTGCAGACGAATTTTAAACACTTTAAACTACTTCTACTAGGACTAGTACTGGAAAGTTTTACAAAGGAAATTGTGTGAGCGCTTTTTCAAAGCTTGTAATTTATAAGTGACAGTCAAAGTTATTTTCAAAGTCAAAGTCTTTACCTTTCCGTTTTTGTGACTTTTAGTTTTAGTATGTTCTTTCTTTTGATAATAGGCATATCGTCGCAATGTTAAATATTAAGTAACTACCACAATTAATTTTTAACAGTTTTAAAGTGTCCACACTTAGGAAAGAAAAATACTTATTTAGAAAACGTAAAATAACATAAATAAGTTGTACCAAGCGTATAAGAATTTCGACGTAGCTTGATGAGAACGTATGGTTTAGTGGTCAGAGTGCCTGGTCGGTTTCCAGGAGGCACGGGTTCGAGTCCCGCTACGTTCAAATTTTTATACTTTTTCTAAATAAGTATACCACAATTAGTAACAAAAAACCTATTTCAAAGAGTAAACTAAAAAGTTATAATTTATCCAATTGTCGCGCACATACTTAATGCAAATTCAAAACTTATATGATTTCCTCATGGATAATATTATTAGAAATGTTCATTAAGAATCATCGATTCAATTGCTCTATCCAGTCAAAAATCCTAAGGTGTTAGTAAGAAAAAAAAACACTCGAATTGAGAACCTCCTACTTTTACGAATGACAGCTAAAAAGGTTTAAATTTGATAAAAATCTTCTACAAAAAAGAAGCCTTGTTAAGCTGTAATACAATGTTAGATAGCATCTAGTGGTTCTAAAACGAATCAGCGTTACCTGTACCACGGTTGTTCGGAAACGGGAGTAAAATTATGGTAATAATACTTAAGATTACAATGATATGTAAAATATGGTACTTAGACGTACTTACGTTTATTTTGTATTACTAAGGTCTTTGTCTTACTGTGAGCGGTAGATTTAGATGTAAGAGATATTTGTAATAGCAAAATCTCTCTATTGTTTGCTAAAAGATCATAAATTTATATCTAAAACATCATTTGAATTATTAGGTAGAGAGAGGAGCTCGTGAAAATCAAAGAACTTATTAGACGAACACCATCTCAGTCTACCCGTGACGACGGACGGAACTGCAGTCTCCGAAATATCTGGTTTCCAAAAATGTATAATAAATACTAAATATGCACGATTAATTCGGTTGAAAAGTTTCATTTAAAATGTGTAACAATCGTGAAGTTAGTAATCCTGACCTTTCTAACAAGTTCATAAGGCTTGTGCTATAGTAAAATTGTACTGAATCTGAATACACACACTTGCACATACTTATAAGTAAATCCAATGACAAATAGTTAAATAAAATAGTCTTATTTCCCTACATGGATTATTCCATGATAGATGTAAGTGAAAATAATAAAAGCGTTTAAAATATACATATGTACAGAGGAGAGTTGGGTGGGCCACCCGACTCTCCTCTGTGCATTTGCGCGCAGATAGCCTAGACCACTGTTCGTTCTAGGCAACCACGCACATAAATGGTGATAAAAAAAATAAATCAGCTTCACGCTATTTACTTTTCAAATACAGTTTTATGGACAATGAATGTAAGTTCTTCGCCATCATTCATAAATTAATGTAAGCAGTAATTGTTTTAGTAAAAAAATTGAGGTTATTTTATGTCGGTGGGATGGATGACTTTTTTTTATATAAATAGAAAGTTGGAACGAGACGGTGCGGTAAAACGGGATACAATTTTGTCGGGCACTTTTTAAATGGAGAGATTTTTTTTTTATTTTTTATTTCTATCGCATTTTTTTTTATTACATAAGTTTTTTATAAATAGTAGAGCAATTATAGTTTATTTGTTGTGTGCAGACACACTAATATTTTAAAAATTTAGGAAAAAAGTGACTGAACGAGAGAATTGGGATGCAGACTAACTAAAAAAAGGCTATACAAAGTATTACAGAAAATAGTTTTCGCTTAGAAAAACAGCTTACAGATATGAGTTGCCGCGGACAAGTAACAAGATTAGAAAGTAACAAGATTAGACATCTATATATATAAAAGGACTTGTGCTGACTGACTGAGGTAAGACGCACGCAGAGCCGTAACCGCTGATGGTAGAAACGTGAAACTTCGGCAGGTGTTTATTTTCATATTCTGGACATCCACTAAGAAGGGAATTTCAAAAATTTTAACCCTAAAGGGATGAAATATGGGTTGAAAGTTTGTATGGAAAAAAATTTTAATCTGCACCGATTTTTATAAAATTTGAAATTCAGACTCTTAAAAATATTTCATTGAACACGTGTTTCATGATTTTTAAGAATTCGCCCCCTAAGGGTTCAAATGAGGGGTTGAAAGTTTATATGGAAAAATCTTTAAATTGCCACCGATTTTTATAAAAAATTAAATTCAGACTGTTAAAAATATTTTATTGAACGTGTTTTTTTTAGAATTCACTCTTAATAAGCGGGCGAAGCCGCGCGCGCCCTCTAGTATTTAGATATTAAAATTGAAAAACTCAAGAACGAGATACTCGAATTTTCTACATTTAAAAAGGCTTTGATGGATAGAAATTGCAACTAACAAAGCTAAAAATAAGGGTGCAACAGCCACCAAAAAAAAAGGAAACAGAGTGCATCATTTGCAGAGAAATATTTTATAAGAAGTTTCGATGCCATAAATATTAAGATTGTGCGCACCAAACATGCGTAGATATTAATTGTTCACAGCTTTATTATTTTTGCGACGTCTGCTAAGAACGACTTTGTCATCGTTAGACTTGATTAGGGTTAAAATAAAGACGTTATTTGATTCTTACTTATACTAAAATACTTTATATTTTATTTAACGTTTTGATACTAAATAAATGTCTAATTATGTACGTTTAAAAATAAAATATTTTTTTAAGTGTCTGTGGCTGCCGGACTCTCCCCTATGTATTACTTTTTTCCCCATAGCTTTCCGCCTAACTTTTGGGATGTTATACATTGGATGACGGAACTCAATGCCAAGCTTAGATAATTATATATAAAATAGTGCTCCCAAATGGGGATTAAATCCATAAACATCATGTTTACAATAAAATGCCGTCACACTGCGCTATGACGGTTGCTTCATTTTATTTTTTATCATACAAAAGCTATATGTTAGCTCAAAAATAGTTTGAAAAATTGCTTATAGCATGATTTCCACAGTGCAGCGTCCAAAACATCGAATCACCTTACTATGCCTTCTCTTAATTTCCAAAAAGTAATTAACAAATTTTATTTAGCAGTAAATGCATAACAGAGTGTGTTAACACTAGGTTTCCTCTGCCTACCCTGCCTACCCAGCTACATTTGTGCCATGTGATCCCGGCCTAGGATAGTGATCCTATCCTAGGCCGGGATAGGATCACTATCCTAGGCCTAGTACTAGTGGTGTCGTAAGAGGCAACTAAAGTACGTGTGGTAGAGTCACGTCGTCAGCAATGGCAACACGCATGGGCAGACTCGACCGGATCATTACCGCCCCCGGCATTTAAAACCGGCGTGAAGTAGTGGCTTTATGCCACTGCGTTTCGCATCAGGTAATGCCGGGCTCTGGCTACCAACCCATCTTAAAGGCCGGCAACGCACGCATTGAGCTATATTAAGAAACAAATCACGAGTGCAGACTCAACATTCAAGCTGTATAAGCCAATAATACATATAGATATACATAAAGTATAATAAAAAAATATATTAAAAAAGCAACATGCTTACTTATGTCAAAAGTCAAATAATTTACCACTGGGTCTTAATTATTTTATGTTCTTTTTTTAGGTTCACTCTGTATGCTGCATACAGTACAGAAGGGTATATAAAATGGTAGGTAGAGGAGCCTAAGTAATACACTCCGTTCCCAAATTTCCCCACAACTTTCCAAACATGTTGAGTAGTGTGAGTCAGCCGGTGTGCTCCTGCGCCATAGAAACGTATAAAAATTGGAACATGGCGGTTATAAGATATGTAGGTTTAAATCTCGTATTTTTTTAATAAAAAAGATTTATTGTTAAAAAAAAAAATATTCTAAATGTGGAAATACTACTGTATAATCTATAGCTTTTACGCTCTGGCTAGTCTAAAGATGGATTATAATAATTTCTTAAAACAAATATACTTGGTCCCTACGGGGATCGTGCTACAGTGCTACAGTGAATCATTCACCGTAAAAACGGTGAAATTATGGAACGAGCTACCACGGTTCATCAGACAGTCGACATCAGCTAATATCTTTAAGCGTCGTCTTAAAGAGTTTTATCTATCGCTATAGTCATTGTATCTGTTTTGTGCATATATGTAAGTCTAATTGTATCTCTATATAAATCTATGTATGTATGTATTTATGTATGTATGTATGTTTGTATGTTTGTATGTTTGTATGTATGTATGTATGTATGTATGTATGTATGTATTTATGTATGTATGTATGTATTTATGTATGAATAGTGTATGTATATATATGATATAATAAATAACAAAAAAAAATCTTTATGCAAAGCTATCCGCCAACAATGCTCTCTTAATATTAGTTTTTATAAATAAAAGGTTGCCTGTAAGAGATCACTTATAGTGATAAGGCCGCCTTTGCACTGTATTAAAATTATAAATGTTATTGTATTTATGTTTTATCTTTGTGCAATAAAGTATTTTTGATTTGATTTGATTTGATCGTTTAATATCAACTTACTCAGGAGAATTTACGTAAATAGGTTTCATAGCTTGTCACCAAGATAGGTTAAGTCCATAACTTTATAGATTCCAACAACAAGTATTATAATCTAAAGTTTAAGCGTTTGGAAGCTTTAAGTTAAATTATTATATAAGAAGCGCCTGAACATTTTTATTGAGCAAAGAAATAACAATAGGACAGTATGACTACTGAAATTGAGGAAATGAAATATTTACTTAAATTTATATTTTCATTTCTTTGCTCTGGAGTCGAAGCAAACGAGTCGAGCCACACGCAATGCCTCCAGAATTCGGTGAAATTAGGGAAAAGATTTTTTTAACATTCTCTATTCTATAAATACAGCGTGAAGCTAAAAAAAGTAATTAAAAGAAACATAAAAACTACAAAATTACTGAATATTCAAACACAAGTGTGTTTCGTTCGTAAATTATTATTAAAGCACATTACAAAGCATCCTGAGTAAGGATTACAGCAAGCAGTGCAACAGACGTAGTAGAAACTACTCGACGATACGTGTGTGTAGTGTCTATTGTCTCAGAATTTAAGCTTGTTTAAAAAATTAATTTTGTAACCATATTTTTTAGCATCACGTTGTATCCAACAAAAAGCAGGGCAGGTAGAGTGAACATGGGATCCGAGTGTTAAGACACTTCTTTCCTTACTTGCAGCTGAATTCTGGAGGTTTTATGTGTTGAGTGGCGGCACTCAACGCCGCGGTTTGCATTGACTTCAGAGCGAAAAAAAATTAAATATTAAATATTTCAATTCCTCGAGTAGTAATCGAATCCACAATTTGTCGCGTTTTCAGTCACACTGTCGTGACTGCCCTCTTATGGCTATGTAACAATATTTAATAATATTCTAATTAAAATATTTTGGGTTCCTCAATTTATTTTTACTTTTTCTTGTAAAATGTTGAATTTCTTTGAAAATTAAATATAGTAGAAACAATATCCGCTGAGTATTTACCGTCGATTCTTTCTTAAATTGACCCAGGGGTAAATTATTTGACTTTCATGCATCCCTCTCGCTACAATGTTTTCGCGTAACACAGCGTTTATGACACGTAACACATACAAACATACATCGCTCTGACGTATACGAGTATTATTCGCACATTGCACGTGAATATAAGTTTTTTTCGATAGTAAATCACCCGCCACTGTTTCTCTCACACAAATATTTTTTCACAATCACAAAACGAAAATCATCAACACTGGTAGAAACCAGGCCATGTAAATGTATGGGATGTGTAGCTGTATTTTTTCGTATATTTGTTTTTGATAGTTTTTTTTTATTTGAGTAGGCAGGTTGAAACTAGTGTCAAAACATTATTTTTAACTTTTCGTCTGAATTCAAGGTATTTTGTCTTAAGTGATACACAGTATCTGGATTCGTCATGTTAGTCGTCAATTCTGGTGACATTGCGTGTTGAGTGGTGGAACTCTACACTGCGCTTTGCCTCAATACCAAAGCGAATAAATGAATATATAAAATTAAATAAATATTTTATTTCCTCTAGTGGGGATCGAAACCACAACCAGTAGCATATGCTTACAGTCACACACTCGTGCCCCTGCGCCACGACTGGCCTCGTAATTTTAATCATAAGTTAACTTAATTATTATTGATGAGTGTTATTTTTTGTGTGTTTAGGGAGAAACTTAATGACCTACCTACTTTGTTCTTCATAGTTCCCTTGATTTCTTAACTGCTGCTGAAGGGTTTCAAATTCTGCCATTTATTTTAAGATTCATAGACTTAATAATTGCAGGATCTTAATTTATTGATTTGTTTAAATAATAGATACCAAGAAACTGTAATAATTATATTTCATTATATTTATGAAATAAAATATGTGAGAAAATTTTGTCCTGACGTGTATTACGTCCGAATTGACATTACACAGCCAGTGAAAAACTATATTTTTTGTACTAAAAAGGCAAACTAACACATTTTTGTGTCTGAAACTGAAACGTTATACACCATGTCCAGGCACAACGACATAATTTCTAAATTTTTTCTATACATTTATTGTGTTTTGATTTGTTTTGTGATGTTTTTTTGTTTGGTTAAAAATACTTTATTTTTTCTTCGTCACGGAGAGTTGCTTCATTTACAGAGAACCCAGTTTCCTTTCACATCTTTCACTTGCCGGCAGTTTTGGGATATCCTTACAAACATAATTATATCTGCTTATATTCTGCTCTTACTATTTTACAGATTAATAAAAAAAGACAATTATTCCTCACCTAAATAATAATTTTAAAAAATAGAAAGCAAAACAACGTATTAATTTGTTTATAATGCGGTAAATGCGGTATCCTAGTGTTAACACATACCGTTCCCCACTTTCCGCCAAATTCTTGAGGCATTATTGCGTGTATATTAAATATGAGAATCGAACCCACATCCGTTGCGTTTACAGTTCCACACTTGTGCCCTTGCGTCACGACGACCTGGACAAGTAAAATATTTATTGTTACAAAAAAAATATTTTATAACTTACAAAACTTTTAAAATTCTATACCTACCGTTTTATTTCGTAAACAGTGACACCGATTACATGGTCCAATAGCTAAATGCAAAACTGAATATTTTGATACAGTTTGATGCCAAAATTTGTTTAACCTCTCCCAAATCCTACCTGATTAGACCTAAATCCCTCACTTAATACAATGCAGCAGATTAATGCTCGCCAATATTACTTTATAATAGGGATATACGTAGTGTTTTTTTATAGACTATAAAAAGAAAGAAAGAAGAATATCTAACTGTAAGTACGATGGTTGTGGGTTCATGATTATATTTATAGTTTTTCCATTATCTCACAGGGCAGAGACCGGCGTGGCTCTGTGTTACAAGAGTTAGACTGTAAACGCGGTAGTTGTGAGTACGATTCCCACTCGGGGAATGAAATATTTAATATTTGTATTTCATTGTCTGTTGACAAGACAAGGCGCAACGTTGAGTTCGGCACTTAACAGGTAACGCCTCCAGAATTCATTGGAGAGTAGGGAAACGTAAGAGTATTAATGGGAACAGAGTGTCTTAACATTCGATCTCCATATTCGCTCTATTTACATTGTTATGTGATACAGCGTGAAGCTAAAATGATGAGTAATTTTTTCACAAACTTTCCTTCCGTTCAAATATTTTGCATCGCAGATAACAATGACAGATTGAATATAACCAAAGTATTTTAAGCATAAACATTTTAAAATTAAACATAACTTATTCCAAATAGAAATCAAACTTACTGCCTCCAAATTTGCCAATTATTTATGACAAAAAATCCAATAGAAAAATCAATCTATAGTGATTGAATCTGCAGTTTATACAGTAAAGTATGTTGCGTGGGAATCAGGAACTGGAAATGTTTAATAACTCCCGAAAATACCTGTAATTGAAACGGATGCAATGTTTATTTTGTATGAAAATTTATTTTCAAATTTCAATTTTTTTAAAAACAATTTTTTTCATAGTATTTTTTTTCAATTCATATTTACTATTCAAAATACCTGGACTTGAACCAATATTTCGAATTAATTGACAATTAATTGACAGCAATAGTAACGTATTTGGTATAAAAATTGATTTACAAATATGTTTTTTTTATATTTATTTACTTTTCAATACTAGGTAAGGATACAATTTTACGTCATTTACGAAAGTCTGAGTACAAAAAAAAACTAAACATTTGGGTACCATATGATCTCCCTGAGAGAAACCTAATGCAATGTGTTTCCATTTGCTTTTCTTTGTTGAAACGTAATAATTATAATAAAACAAAAACAGTTGATTACGAGTGATGAAAAATGGGTGACTTACGATAAGAATGTGCGAAAAAGATCATGGACAAGCCTGACTTGGAATAAAGTGATGCTATGTGTGTTTGGAAAGGAAACGTCCACTATGAGCTACTCGGTAAAACTATTGATTCTGTCTTCTACTGTCAGCAAATGGTTAAGAAAAGCTATTAAGAAAAACCGGCCGAAGCTGGTAAATACGAAGGGCGTGGTGTTGCACCATGACAACCCCAGGCCGCACTCCTATATAGCCACGCAGCAAAAAGTGAGACACTTATCAAAACGGCATATACATATTATAAATAAATATAAAGTTATACCTAAAAAAAAGATTTTTCTTTGTATTAACAATACGAAAATACTTTTGCCCCGACCTTATATACCTTATATAGATTTCATAAATTTTAATACTATTTTTTTCCCAGGCCTCAGAAGATTATACATCTTGTTGTTAATCTCCTTTCCAGTCCAGTCGTGGCGCAGCGGCACAAAGTGTGATTGTACCGGCTGGTTGTGGGTTCGATCCCCGCTCGGGGAGATGAAATATTTACTTAAATTTATATTTCCATTTCTTCGCTCTGGTTTCGAGGCAAAGGTCGGCGTTGAGTAACACGCAATGCCTCCAGAATTCGGCAGAAAGAGGGGAACGGAGTGGCTTACACTAGGTTCCCTATGCCTACCCTCCTACGATTTAATTTTAATCTCCTTTTTCGACTAATGGACTATACAAAACAATACCTAAATAACAAAATGATGAGGAAAGTCAAATTTTAAATTATCACTGTTATTTAAAATGCGTATTTCATTAGATAACAATTTTAAAGATAATGTATCCCAAGTAAATAAACGACAGTATTTTATCTTAAGACAAGAAATTATTTGAATAGAATAAAATTGTTAGAACAAGGCTGAAATTTTGATATATGAAACGTAAAGAATATCTTTTTATGTAATAGTGAAAAATTTACAAAATTGTTATTTACTTTCCTTTTAGAATGAAATTAAAAAAAATAAAATATTAAATTAGCTTCACGCTGTATCCCGCACACAGCAGGGTAGGCAGAGGGAACCTAGTGTTAAGACACTCCGTTCCCCACTTTCTGCCGAATTCTGGAGGCATTACGTGTTGAGTGGCAGGACTCAACGCCGCGCTTAACCTCGACACCAGAGCGAAGAAATGGAAATATAAATTTAAGTAAATATTTCATCTCCTCGAGTGGGGATCGAACCCACAACCAGTCGGTTTTGCAGTCACACCTCGTGCCGCTGCGCCACGACCGGCCTCTTTTAGAATGAATACAATATATATGATAGAGCTCCTCACTATTTGTCATATTTATCTATACTTCTATACTAATCTATACTAATATTATAAAGAGGTAAGATTTGTATTTTTGTATGTATGTTTGTATTGTTTTCTC